>NCQV01073178.1:11866-23304 GCA_002740545.1 Lophocereus schottii
CAAGGCCCTCAACTCCGTCTTCACATGCTTCACTTCAGCGGCTCGCTCGTACAGCTCTTAGTAAGTCAGAATTGGTTGTGCAGTTAACTGATTCCGAACGTAGAAGGCCAAACCCTACTCAAACCTTCTCATCTTTAACCTTTCAGATGACACAAATTTAGGGACAAACCTAGATAGTTCTGTGAACTTACTAGCATACTGCATCACTGACATGCTACCGCTCATTTTCAACTGTACAAATTCTTTCTCCTTTTGCCTTTGCACCACAATTGGGTAAAATTTCGCCCTCAACTCTGCTAAGAATTTATTCCAGGTGAATTCAGGCCCTACAAGCCCACCCTTAACAATGTTCCACCAAATATCAGCTTCACCTGACAAATAATACGTCCCAATGTTTACTTTCTTTTCCTCTGGTACCTCAACTACTGTGAAGATTTTCTCCATTCCCTTTACCCATTTCTCCAATACCACTAGATCATAATTCCCATCATACACTTTAAGATTGCGTCGTGCTACCCTATCTGCTAATTTATCCTCTTTAGGAGGGGTTTTAGCAGGTACCTGGGGGATCCGCTTCATCAATTCAGCAACTAAGGTTGGCCAGTAACTCAGGTTTCCTAAATTGCTAGCTAATTCAGAGGGTAATGGTGGCGTGTCACCATGTTGTGGCTCCTGGCATGAGGCTTGCTCACCTGATCCCTAGCCTTACTCCAAATTATCCTCTACATGAACCTCAACGTTGTTTTGCACTGACTCAGACATTCTGATCATATATTAAATGAAACAATTGAAACACTAGAAGCTCCAGACATATAAAATAAACATACCCAATAAATGCATAGAAGATGGTTCAAAGATTATTTCATAACTCAAAGCATCATCATTTCACTTCATAATGGCTTACTTTCATACATAGCTGCTGATTTATATACATGAGCAACAAAAGCATATTATACCTAGCTAAGTAAGCAAGTCTAGCTCCGACTCCTACCCTAACACTAAACACTAAATAGCCCCTAGACACTAGATCTGTCACATGACCAAATAGAGGTATGGACCATGTCATCACGGTCGGAGAGGATTGGACTAACTATATACAATCTCAGATGCCACACAAAATATAATTATCCTATCCAACCATACCATATATACATATAGGGCTCAAAATGAAAACCACTACACCAACCCCTAGAATCACCTAACGATCTCTAGATGGATCGTAACCCAAGTCAGACTCATCATCAGGTTCTTCGCATGAATTGAAGCTGCTAATAGATGCCTCTGACTCGGCATCACCAATCTCCTGCTGGACCTGTTGCTCCTACTCATCCTGTATTTCCACCATTAACTCATCAGCCTCCTCTTTCCATTGCTGCTCTACCCTCACCTCGTCAATCTCTTAATCCCCCTCGAGATCATCCTCCTCTCCCTGGTGGCCCTTATCCCCAGGACTAATCACCACTAAATATGGGGTGTCAGGGAGATCTATCACGATGTGAGCCTCCCCAGGGCCATCGACATCAGTGGAGTACCCGGTACGGGTGGGAAGGGTGGCCTTGTGCTGGTACGGGCGGGGAAGGTGGCCATGTACTGGTGTTGGCGGGGAGGGTGGCCCTTGTGCTAGTGCTGGGGCTACAAGTGGGGGAGGCGCCTGATGTAGTGGAAAAACATGTTGTAACGTCTCCATGGTGATCCATCTATGATCAAACTCTTCCCTTAAGAACAACTCCATAGCAAGAGCAGTCCATGCCCTCTAAGCCTGAAACCTAGGTCCATCCAAGCCTGGGTTCCCTGTTATCACAAAGTCATAATGACGATGCCTAAACTCCACCCACGGGCCAACCAGGGGTAAGGACCGAAGCAGTCTCTGTGCACGGATCATAATACTACGAAACTCAGAGCAAGGGTCCTGTGTATGAACCTCTATACTAGCCTGTAGCGACGTAATGTGAGCAATTATAGATCCACCTGGTAACATATTAACGCCATAAGGCTCCATCTAACAAAGAAAATACATATATGAGAGGCCGACATATCCATAAATAAGGAACATACAAATGGAAGCAACTTGCATTCTAATATTGTTACTACACTCCTAATATCACTCTAGCAGTATATGATAGCCCCCTCACAACAATCATTCTCACCATATAATTTGTAACTCTACCTTCCTCAAGAAAATCTTAACGTGGCTCTGATATCAAATCTTTAACGTCCCAAAAGTACACGATTCATTACTTGCATTCACTTGCTTAAGTTCACCAATTAACAATAATAACTCAATGAACGGAGCATTACCGCCGTCCAAAAAGGACAAGGCTTCCCTTACATACATGCAACTTAGCCATAAAACCAAAGTTTACCCTCAAAAGGGCATTCACACCATTACAACCATTCAAACCATTTAATTATATACAGAAACGGTTCCAACATCCCGATCATTTCAAGGATTATATCAAAATACATAATTCAGTTCAAATATATAATTTCAACACCAAAATACATCACAATATGATATGATAGCATCTCAGCATTCATTCACCGCTAGTTATATGGACAATCCTGGCTTACTTATCACCTTCCGCTGTCCAGCCCGCCAGAGGGCGGTTCACTGAACACTTTCCTAAAACAAAATATAAAAACATTTTGAACTGTGAACCAAAGCTCAGTAAATGCATTCCTGTAATGTTAAAGATACACTGCTAATTTGTTTGGGCCCGCTTTGCAATTCATTTTAATTTTAAAATAGGGAATGAAACGTATATAAAACTAAATTGTTAATTATTGTCTGTTAGTGCACCCCTTCTTAACTGTTACGATTTGTGAATAGGTGTACATCTGCCAAGCTGATCGGGGGACCTGGCTTGAAGCCGCGCGGGTAACTGGAGGACAATGCTCTGTAACTGATAACTGATGGGGTCACTAATTATGTGATAAAGCGCTGATTAAATTGATTCATTGATGTACTTACCAAAGCATTATGATTTCGATAAATAAGTGCTGATTTCTAAAGATACAGGCAATGAACATACCTGAAAGTTTTAAATGCAAGTTCACGGAATAATAAGATACATAAAAGTGGAGAGAATGAAAGCTTAGGCCTTGATTCTGTTCAAAATATCATTATAGGTACATGAGGTCAGAAACGAGCTTGTTCTTATAAATGATGCCTGTAACTAAAACTAGCTTATGAAGAATCTTTACAAACCAATTAATAGATTAAACCAATATGATGAAACTATATAAACCATAAAAATGTGATTTAAGGCACAGTAGCAAGTTCAGAGCAAAAGGGCTTATAAAGAGGGTGCGGAAAAAATAATTCACAACTTATACTTCCGACCTCGAGATGAGACCTAAGACCCCAATATGAAAAGCTTAGGAAGTCCTATAAATCAAGACACAAAACATGATTCCCACGATAGAGTTCCTAAAATGGGGCTACAACACCAACATGTCAGTTTTAAATCCATCCTGCATAGTTTCAGTAAAATGATCATAACGTTTTCCACAGACCTTGGATTAATGCGATTCAAGAGCCATTTTAAAGCTAACACACTTGCCTATCTACCCACCAAAAATTACAATTTTTGGCTGGGCCGATCATTACCAGTTTCTTCTCAAAATTTGTCCTATTTTTCTGGAAATTCCAGCATCACTTTTTGAGCTTGTTCGCTCACTTTTCACACAAATCCTCAACTTAAACCATTCCTTAAAAGTATGTAAACACACTTTGGTCCACCCTAACATTATACAAAAACACCACACTCAATTTCACTTCATATTCATATTCAAGAAAGCTCATTTTCTAGTCACATATACACATACTTCAACTTTAATACTAGTTAGTCCAAACCATGCATTCTTAGACAAAACCCTAACTTAAGGTCAACTTGAACTCACTCCCATCATTTAAAATCACCATAAACATCATAATAAACTTCAATAGATTAAAAGATGATCAAAATCAAGGATAAAACAATCAATATCCAACACTTAAACATGAAGCTTGCATGATTAAGAAGTAATTGTAACCCTAGCATCATCCAACTTCAACTCTAACATGATCCATCACCAAAATAATTATTAATTCAATCAAAACAACATGATCTACCATTAAAACAATCAAAACAAGAAGCGAAATCAAAAATCCAAAGAACAAGATTGAAGCCACTTACTTTGAGCTTGAAACAAGTGGAGATGGAGATGATATTTGGTGATTTTAAGGGTGGAAGATGATAGCCGGTGGAGGGAGGTGGTTGGAGATTGCAACCCTTGCCAGAGGCTGGCCGGAAAGTGGTCGGAAATCACCAAAAGAAGGGCTGGGCTGCTGTTGGTGGGTTGGCTGTGGGGTAGAGAGAAGGAAGAGAAAAGAAGAGAGAGAAAATCACTTGCATTTACTTGGTGCAAAATAAAAGCTTAGGCAATTAAATACTTGGCTGAAATTTAATCCCCAAAAGCTACTTTTACTAAGTATAATTAAGGCCTAATTAAGGGTAATTAGCTAAACAAAAAAGGTCAAGTCTTGGTGGATCGAAATTGGCCTTAAACGGGCTCGGGTTCAAAAACTAGCTCAAACCGAGTGCGCTTGAAAAAGTTTTTTTTTCCCAAAGCTCGAGGTTAAGTGTTTGTGGTGTCATGAACAATAATTAAATTGCTCAACTCATAAATATCAAGGCCTAATAAAGATCTCCAGAATTTGACAAGAACAAAAACCCAAATTGCAGGTGAGGGCCCATTTAAATTCTCCCAATTGAAATAACAAAGAAAACGACGATTTAAATGCGATGAAATTAATCACATGGATTCATGACATAAATAAACATGATTTAGGATCAGACAATTATAGATTTTGACTAATTTTGTAATTTTTATAAACACTGTGTTTGTTACTTACGGTAAATATTGTATAAGATGAGGTTGAAAATGAAAGAATTTCTTTTTCGATAGGAAAATGAGGGAATTTCTTACTTACAAAATCATTATATGTAGATTACATGTGTCTCAGACACTTATTCAGTATTCTTTTAAGAATAAATTTTTAAAAAATTCTCAAACTCTATTTTTAAGTATGCTCACAAAAAGTGCTACTCATTAAATCCCATAAAATCAGGGTTCGGATAATGGGATTCCATATATAGCGTTCCTGAATCTACCCCCATTACAACTACATTTGATAATGACAACATCAGTAGGGGATGTGGCGGACCAAGAACTATTAATTAGAAGATGGAAAACATGTAAGTCACACTAGCGATAAGGAGTCTAATTAAATATGAATGTGAAAAACACCATCAGCAGTTATGTGCAGAGCAACCTGCTTTTTTTTGGGGATCAAAGATCAGCCTACTTTAGAAAAAAAGAAAGAAACAAATTAAAGAGGCACGGTGAGCCTCTCAATCTGTGATGCTAAGTACAAGGGTGGACAGGCTCAATAAAGGGCAAGGGAAAGGCAAATAAAGTTGGCGTTCAAATTTCTGTGAAAAATGACCTGCAAGATGCAACTAGACACCAACATCGCACTAAAATGTTGTACAAATGCTGATTTTCAAATGGACAAGATATGCATGACGAATGATATGTTACGAATGAATCCTTGGGAAGAACATATATGACGTCTAAATGACCATAAAAAAGTAATACATGATCACATTGTCTTACTAATTAACGGGACTATATTTTTAACAAAATGGTAACCTTTTATCTCTTTATTTGTTCAACAAATAAAATTATAGAGCTCAATATTTCGCAAAGCTCTGATTTTTGTAGTTGAAACCTAAAAGCTTGATATTAGTAGGAAACTTGGGATGATGATTTCATTTTCAAAAATTAAATATAATCAATGTTCATAATTATATTTGGACTTGCACAAGTAAGGGATTAGCTTCAGATGATGCAAGAGTGAAATCTAAATGATAAACCTATATATATTGATGCTCCTTACATAAAAGTTACTCTTTTTTCGACTCTCTTGACCTCTTTCTTGCCTCCGTTTCTTTAGCGATTATGAATGCGGTCTATCCTTTTCTTACATACTAGCAGTGTCATCAAACTGGAAGGTATGATATGTTAATTACTTGGTATTTTATTGGCTTCACCTATAGGCAACTTTTTCTAGTAAATTTGGTTGTCTCAACTGCGTTTGGTAATAGACAAAAGTTGGAAAAGAGTGATTCGACAGAATAATATGACCAAATCTGATTGAAAGTATTGAGTTAAACATGAATCTAACACGGATTAAACCTATCTGGGGCTGAACTCAATAGAATAAACTATTTAGTGTGTAAACACATTATTTTCAATTTTTAACTAGACCTATATATCGATCTTACGATGCGGTCACTTGATATTAAGAATCCCCATAAAATAGATCTTCAATTTTCCACTATTTGGCACAACAAAGGATGGAAGATTATTTTCTAGGGAAAATAATTTTACCCCTCATGGAGGAAAATAATTTCCATTTTGAGAAGATAAGAAGTTGATTTCTCCCTTCAATTCATTGACGATATAGCTTGAGTTTAGATGCGAAATATTAAAATAAACTCAAATCTATATTTTGAGCTCAAGTATCTTTTATTCAGCCAACATTCATCTCCGCCACGGCAATTCAATTGTCATTTTTTGCTGCTTAAATAATTCAGCTCACTCGCATCCAAAACAATTTCAACTGTTAAGATCGAAACATGACCATCAGATAGAAAAGATTAAAATATACTCCAATTCATATTTCAAGCTCCCCATCCTTTCTTTGCACGACATTTCTCCACATCACGAAATTTCAACTGACGTTTCTCGCTACTTAAATAATTCGGTCAATATTTTTTACTAGTAAACAATTTCCGCAATTTGGATCGAAATTGATCATTAGATAGAAAGAATTAAAACTAGCTTAGATTGAAATTTTCGACTCAACGTTCATTTGGTCAACATTTTTCTCTACCACGACAATTCAATCGACATTTTTTGCCGCTTAAACAATTTGATTTTTTTGCCACTAGAACAACGTCAAGGTTTAGATTGAAACTTGATTATCCTATAGAAAATATTTTAAAAAGCTCAATTATGAATTTTGAGTTTAACAATAATTCATTTGGTCAACTATTTGACAAAATTAAATGAACTGTTTTGATTGGAATTAATATTAAAAAGTTATGGGCAAATTAGAATTCTGGAAACATTCATTAATGCTAATCTTACCATCATTAAAAGTTTGACGTCAGAAGTTCTTTCCTAAGAACTTCATTGAATTATGATAGTTAGATTTGAAAGAAATGAACTTCTTTCTGAAATTGGTTTACCAAACCCCATAATTAGATAAAGGTCACCAAATTACCGCAAAAGTTTACCAAATGCAGGCAATATACTTAGCTTTTATCATTTATTTATATATGTGATTATATAGTTGACAGATGGTGCTAGAAATTAAAATTCAAAGTTTAAATTTCATTTTCTTTTTTTTCCTTTCAAATTACAAAAAATAAAAGGCAAAAATTAATCTCAATTAGTGTGAATGTCTGCAAAATATCGTTCTTAAATTAATTTTAATTTATAATTTAATAAACATATCATTGTACTTTTGCGTGGTGTGGTTGAAGGGTTGAAAATCTTGATTCATTTGTGCATCATGTTTAAATTTTCCAAGGATTTTTCAGCCAAACTTTGAGAAAGTTATGATTCAAGGATTTTTTGAAATTGAAAACTTAATTAGGTCCAGTTGCTGTAGAGTGTGAAATGATCACTTTGTATGATTAGGCATAGAAAATTTCACGCATTGCGTATATGATAGGTATGAGCGTTCTCTTACTAAAAGAGTTGTCTGATACTTGATACACATGTTCATGTTCCTACCATGACAACGAATCATGAAATATTCTTTTGGACTTATCATAAATATTTATCATCAACATTCAATAATTTTTAACACGTATGATTCATAATCACTTAGCATAATTCAATAACATACAATGCAATCCAATATAGTTCAGCACCATTCAGTAGTTGTATGAAGTAATGAATGCATTATATTATGATTAAACACAATTTGTCTAATGGTTCATGGATAATGGGACTAAGATGCACCAAATGATTAATCCTAAATGCGTAGCGACAAGTGGTTGCATTTTCGATTGTGTTTTGTCCGTATTCCTAATTATAATATTTTAAATTCAAATTGTGTATGGATTTGAATTAGGTTCTTAAAATAATTATGTAATTTTGGTAAATTACTGATAAATTTATAAGTTAGATGATATATTATTTCTTCAAAAAATATAAATTTTACAATTACAATAATATTCACTATTTATATTGCATGTAAAATAAGGCTTTATCAATGATGAATGACAAATAAGTTCGCATTAATTGCATTCCAATCCATCGAACAATGTGGGCAATTATTGTGTTAATAATAAAGTGATTTTAACCTGTACCATATTTTCAAATTATTTGTATGTTATACTTGCCAAATGAAAAACATTACTCTGAAATTAATCTTACAACAGTCACTACACATAATATACAGGTCATTGTAATATGTTTATATTCTATGTCACAGAGTCAATAAATATGAATTTTAAAAAGTTGATATTGGGTTTGTGCACATTTAAACAATTTTATAAGCACATTTCGTGGCATTCTAATAATATAATGTCATTCAACAGAACTAAGCAAGTTTCAACCTGTTTCATCAAGCCTCTACCTTGTTTTAAGAGTAAGTATTAATAAATACTTTTCATGAATTCAAGGGATGCCTACAATGTTCTAGGATGTTCAATCAGAATAATAAAAATCTTGAATGATGCATTTGCTCTCTCCGTCCTCGTTGTTTGTTTTCTTGTCTTCAAAAGAAAACTATATGCATATTCAGGTTTTCACATTTGTATAAAAGATTTACGTAATTCTTAATGACTTCATTAACTTCAGCAATCTATTAAAACTTGTAAAAATTTTTAAATTTTACGTCTTAATAAGATAGTTAAATTACTTTTATAATAAACAAAGTGGAATGTTAGAAATTTGTATTTTTTTTCTACTGATTTTGTCATTTTTATAAAAAAAGTGTGTTTGCTACTTATGATAAATGTTATATAACATGAGGTTGTAAATGAAAGAATTTCTTTTCGATAGGAAAATGAGATAATTTCTTACTTACAATATCATTATATGTAGATTACATGTGTCTCAGACGCATATTCATCATTTCTTTTAAGAATAAAGTTTTAAAAAATTCTCAAACTCTATTTCTAAGTATGCTCACAAAAAGTGCTACTCATTAAATCTCATAAAATCAAGGTTGTGGTAATGGGATTCTGTATATAGCATTCCTGAACCTACCACCATTACAACTAAATTTGATAACGAGAACATCGGTAGGGGATGTGGCGGAGAAAGAACTATTTATTAGAAGATGCAAAACATGTAAGTCACACTAGCGGTAGGGAGTCTAATTAAATATGAAGGTGGAAAATACCATCAGCAGTTACGTGCAGAGCAACCTGCTTTTTTCTGGATCAAAGATCAGCCTATTTTAACCAAAAAGAAAGAAATAACGTAAAGAGGCTAGGTGAGCCTATCAATTAGTGATGCTAAGTGCAGAGGTAAAGAGACTCAATAAAGGGAAATTGGAAAGGGAAATAAAGTTGGCATTTCAATTTCTGTGAAAAACGACAAGCAAGATGTACATAAAAATGTTGCTGCCCAGGATCAAACTGGGGACCTTTAATGTGTAAGACTAATGTGATAACCACCACACCACCGCAATTGGGCAACAACATTGCACAAAATGTTGTAGAAATCCTGATTTTCAAATGGACAAGACATGCATGACAAATGATATGTTACGAATGAATCCTTGGGAAGAACATATATGACATTTAAATAATCATCAAAAAAGTAATATACTATCACATTATCTTACCAATTAACGGGGCCATATTTGTAACAAAATGGTGACCTTTTTGTCTCTGTATTTGTTCAACAAATAAAATTATAGAGCTTAATATTTCGCAAAGCTCTAATTTTTGTAGTTAGAACTGGAAAGCTTGATATTATTAGGAAACTTGGGATGACAATTTCATTTTCGTAACCTAAACATACTCAATCTTCATAATTATATTTGGGCTTGCATAAGTAAGGGATTATCTCCGAAAATCTTTCACATGACATAAGACTGAAATCTAAATGATAAACCTATATATATTGGTGCTCCCTACATGAAAATTACTCCTTTTTCGACGCTCTTGATCTCTTTCTTGCCTCCGTTTCTTTAGCTATTACGAATGCAGTTTATCCTTTTCTTTGATACTGGTAGCGTCATCAAACTGGATGGTATGATATATTAATTACTTGGTATTTTATTCGCTATTGGCTTCACCTATAGGTGACTTTTTATCGTTAATTTGGTTGTTTCAACCACGTTCGTTGCTGATAAAAGTTGGAAAAGAGTGATTCGACACAATAATACTACTGAATCTGACTTGAAATTATTGAGTTAAACACGAATCTAGCACAGATTAAACCAATTTGGGGCTGAACTCAATAGAATAAACTGTTTAGTGTGTAAACACATTATTTTCAATTTTTAAGTAAACCTATATATCGATCTTACGATGCAGTTACTTGATATTAAGAATCCCCATAAAATAGTTTTCCAATTTTCCATTGCTTGGCACAACAAAGGATGGAAGACTATTTTCTAGGGAAAATAATTTTACCCCTCATGGAGGAAAATAATTTGCATTTTGAGAAGATAGGAAGTTGATTTCTCCCTTCAATTCATTGACGATATGGGCAGCTTGAATTTCAATGCGAAATCGTACTTCAATGGGTTGAATCAAAACTTGATTATTCGATGGGAAATATTAAAATAAACTCAAATTTAGATTTTGAGTTCAAGTTTCTTTTATTTAGTCAACATTCATCTCCACCACGACAATTTAGTTGATATTTTTTGCCACTTAAATAATTCAACTGACTCGCCTCTAAAACAATTTCAACTGTTTGGACCGAAATTTAATCATCAGATAGAAAAGATTAAAATAGACTCAAATTCATATTTTGAGCTCCACATTCGTTTATTTGCTCAACATTTTTCTACACCATGAATTTTCAACTGACGTTTCCCTACACTTAAACAATTCGGTTAGTATTTTTTTATTAGTAAAACAATTTCTGCAATTTGGATCGAAATTGATCACTAGATATGAAAGACTAAAACTGGCTTAAATCGAAATTTTGAGCTCACCGTTCATTTGCTCGACGTTTTTCCCTACCACGACAATTCAATCGACATTTTTCGCCGCTTAAACAATTTTATTTTTTTTTTTGTCACCAGAACAATTTCAAGGCTCAGATTGAAACTTGATTATTCTATAGAGAATATTTCAAAAAGCTCAATTATGAATTTTAAGCTTGACNNNGATTCACTGGTCAGCTAT
>NCQV01073178.1:29496-54902 GCA_002740545.1 Lophocereus schottii
GAGGTTGTAAACGAAAGAATTTCTTTTATGATAGGAAAATGAAAGATTTTCTTACTTACAAAATCAATATATGTGGATTACATGTGTCTCAGACACGTATTCGTCATTCTTTTAAGAATAAATTTTTAAAAGATTTCTCAAACTCTATTTTTAAGCATGCTCACAAAAAGTCCTGCTCAGTAAATCCCATAAAATCAACGTTGGGATAATGGGATTCCATATATAGCATTCCTAAATCTACCATCATTACAATTACATTTGATAATGACAACATCGGTAGGGGATGTGGCGGAGCAAGAGCTATTTATTAGAAGATGCAAAACTTGTAAGTCACACAAGCGGTAGGGAGTCTAATTAAATATGAATGTGAAAAATACCATCAGCAATTATGCGCAGGGCAACCTGCTTGTTTTGGATCGAAGATCAGCCTACTTCAGAAAAAAAGAAAGAAACAAATTAAAGAGGCAAGGTGAGCCTATCAATCTACGATTCTAAGTGCAGAGGTGGAGAGGCTCAATAGAGGGAAAGGGAAAGGGAAATAAAGTTGGCGTTTCAATTTCTGTGAAAAATGACACGCAAGATGTACACAAAAATGTTGCTGCCCAGGATCAAACTAGGGACCTTTAGTGTGTAAGACTAACATGATAACCACTACACCACAGCAACTAGACACCAATGTCACACTAAAATGTTGTGCAAATCCTGATTTTCAAATAGACGAGATATGCATGACGACTGATATGTTACAAATAAATCCTTGGGAAGAACATATATGACATCTAAATGATCATCAAAAAGTAATACACTATCACATTGTCTTACTAATTAACGGGACTATATTTTCAAAAAAATGGTGATGTTTTTATCTCTTTACTTGTTCAACAAGTAAGATTATAGAGCTCAATATTTCGCAAAGCTCTAATTTTTGTAGCTGAAACCTGAAAGCTTCATATTAGTAGGAAACTTGGGATGACCATTTCATTCTCGTCACTTAAATAAAATCAATCTTCATAATTATATTTGGCCTCGCATAAGTAACGGATTATCTCCCAAAATCTTTCACATGACATAAGAGTGAAATCTAAATGATAAACCTATATATATTGATGCTCCTTACATGAAAATTACTCCTTTTTCGACTCCCTTGACCTCTTTCTTGCCTCCGTTTCTTTAGCTATTATGAATGCGGTCTATCCGCTTCTTTGATACTAGCAATGCCGTCAAACTGGATGATATGATATGTTAATTGCTTGGTATTTTGTTTGCTTCACCTATAAGCGTCTTTTTCTAGTAAATTTGGTTGTTTCAACCGCGTTTGGTAATAGATAAATGTTGGAAAAGAGTGATTCGACACAATACTTTGACCGAATCTGACTTGAAATTATTGAGTTGAACACGAATCTAACACGGATTAAACCAATTTGGGGCAGAACTCAATAGAATGAACTGTTTAGTGCATAAACACATTATTTTCAATTTTTAAGTAAACCTTTATATCGATCTTACGATGCGCTCACTTAATATTCATAATCCCCATAAAATAGTTTTTCTATTTTCCATTGTTTGGCACAACCAAGGATGGAAGACCAATTTCCAGGGAAAATGATTTTACCCCCGATGGAGGAAAATAATTTCCATTTTAAGAAGATAGGAAGTTGATTTCTCCCTTTAATTCATTGACGATATGGGAAGCTTGAATTTAGATGCGAAATCATACTTCAATGGGTTGAATCAAATCTTGATTGTTCGATGGGAAATATTAAAATAAACTCAAATCTATTTTTTGAGCTCACGATTCTTTTGTTCAGCCAACATTCATCTCCACCTCGGCAATTGAATTGACATTTTTGTTACGTAAACAATTCAGCTGACTCGCGTCCAAAACAATTTCAATTGTTTGGATCGAAATTTGATCATTGTATAGAAAATTAAAATATACTCAAATTCGTATTTCTAGCTCCACATTCTTTTATTTGGTCAGCTTTTTTCTCCACCATGAAATTTCAACTGACGTTTCTTTGCTACTTAAATAATTCGGTCAATATTTTTTACTAGTAAAACAATTTCCGCAATTTGGATTGAAATTGATCATTAGATAGAGAGAATTAAAACCAGCTTAGACCGAAATTTTGAAGTCAACGTTCATTTGGTCAACATTTTTCTCTAGCACGACAATTCAATCGACATTTTTCGCCGCTTAAAAAATTTGTTTTTTTTGGGTCACTAGAACAATTTCAAGGTTCAGATTGAAACTTGATTATTCTATAGAAAATATTTCGAAAAACTCAATTATGAATTTTAAGCTTAACATTGACTCAATTGATCAGGTATTTGAAAAAATGAAATGAATTGTTTTGATTGGAATTAATATTAAAAAGTTAGGGGCAAATTAGAACTGCGGAAACATTCATTAATGGTAATCTGGCCATCCTTAAAAGTTTGACGTGAGAAGTTGATTCCTAAGAACTTCTTTGAATTATGATAGTTAGATTTGAAGGAAATTAACTTCTTTCTGAAATTGGTTTACCAAACCCCATAATTAGATAAAGGTGACCAAATTATCGCAAAAGTTTAGCAAATGCAGGCAATGTACTTAGCATTTATCATTTATTTATATATGTGATTATATAGTTCACAGATGCCGCTAGATATCAAAATTCAAAGTTTAAATTTGATTTTAATTTTTTTTCCGTTAAAATTTTAAAAAATAAAAGGCAAAAATTAATCTCAATAAGTATGAATGCCTGTAAAATATTGTTCTTAAATTAATTTTAATTTATAATTTAATAATCATATCATGGTACTTCTACATGGTGTGGTTGATGGATTGAAAATCTTGATTCATTTGTGCGTCCTGTTTAAATGGTCCAAGGATTTTTCAACCAAATTTTGAGAATGTTATTTATCAAGGGTTTTTTGAAATTGAAAACTTAATTAGGTCCAGTTGCTGTAGAGTACGAAATGATCACTTCGTATGATTAGGCACAGAAAATTTCATGCAATGCCTATATGATAGGAATGAGCATTCTCTTTCTAAAAGAGTTGTCTGATATGTGACACATATGTTCATGTTCCTACCACAACAATGAACCATGAAATGTTCTTTTGGACTTATCATAAATATTTATCATCAATATTCAATAATTTTTGACACGTATAATTCATAATCACTTGGCATAATTCAATAACATATCGTACAATCCAATATAGTTCAGCACCATTCAGTTGTTGTAAGAAGTAATGAATACATTATATTATGATTAAACACAATTTGTCTAATGGTTCAGGGATAATTTGACTAAGATGTACCAAATGATTAATCCTAAATGTGTAGCGTCAAGTGGTTGCGTTTCCGATTGTATTTTGTCGGTATTCCTAATTATAATATTTTAAATACAAATTGTGTATGGATTTGAATTAGGTTCTTGAAATAATTATGTCAATTTGGTAAATTACGAATAAATTTATAAGTTAGATAATATATTATTTCTTCAAAAAATACAAATTTTACAATTACAATAATATTCACGATTTATATTGTATGTAAAATAAGGCTTTATCAATGATGAATAATAAAAAGTTTGCATTAATTGCATTCTAATCCATCGAACAATGTGGGTAATTATTGTGTTAATAATAAAGGGATTTTCAACTGTACCATATTTCCAAATTATTTGTATGCTATACTGGCCAAATGAAAAACATTACTCTTAAATTCATCTTACAACAATCACTGCACATAATATATAGGTCATTGTAATATGTTTATATTCTATATCACAAGGTCAATAAATACGAATTTTAAAAAGTTGATATTGGGTTTGTACACATTTAAACAATTTTATAAGCACATTTCGTGGCATTCTAATAATATAATCTCATTCAATCGAGCTAAGCAAGTTTCAACCTATTTCATCAAGCCTCTACGTTGTTTTAAAAGTATTAACAAATACTTTTCATGAATTAAAGGGATGCCTACAATGTTCTAGCATGCTCGATCAGAATAATAGAAATCTTGAACGGTGCATCTGCTCTCTCTATCCTCGTTGTTTGTTTTCTTGTCTTCAAAAGAAAATTATACGCATATTCAGGTTTTTACATTTGTATAAAAGATTTATGTAATTCTTAATGACTTCATTAACTTCAGCAATCTATTAAAACTTATAAAAATTTTTAAATTTTACATCTTAGTAAGATAGTGAAATTACTTTTATAATAAACAAAGTGGAATATTAGAAACTTGTATTTTTTTCCACTGATTTTGTAATTTTTATAAAAGAACCTATGTTTGCTACTTATGACAATTGTTGTATAACATGAGGTTGTAAATGAAAGAATTTCTTTTTCGATAGGAAAATGAGAGAATTTCTTACTTACAATATCATTATATGTAGATTACATGTGTCTCAGACACTTATCCATCATTCTTTTAAGAATAAATTTTTAAAAAATTCTCAAACTCTATTTCTAAGTATGCTCATAAAAAGTGCTACTAAACAAATCCCATAAAGTCAAGGTTGGGGTGATGGGATTCCATATATAGCATTCCTGAACCTACCACCATTACAACTACATTTGATAATGACAACATTGGCAGGGAATGTGGTGGAGCAAGACCTATTTATTAGAAGATGCAAAACATGTAAGTCACACTAGCGGTAGAGAGTCTAATTAAATATGAATGTGAAAAGTACCATCGACAGTTATGTGCAAAGCAACCTGCTTTTTTTCTGCATCAATGGTCAACCTATATTAGAAAAAAAGAAAGAAATAAATTAAAGAGGCTAGGAGAGCCTATCAATCTGTGACGCTAAGTGTAGAGGGGAAGAGGCTCAATAAAGGGAACTGGAAAGGGAAATAAAGTTGGCATTTCAATTTCTGTGAAAATGACAAGCAAGATGTACATAAAAATGTTGCCGCAAGGAGCGAATTGGGGGCCTTTAGTGTGTAGGACTCACGTGATAACCACTACACCACAGCAACTAGACACCAACATTGCACTAAAATGTTTTACAAATCATGATTTTCAAATGGACGAGATATGCACGATGAATGATATGTTACGAATGAATCCTTGGGAAGGACATATATCACATCTAAATGATCATCAAAAAAGTAATACACTATGACATTGTCTTACTAATTACCGTGACTATATTTTTAACAAATGGTGACATTTTTATCTCTTTATTTGTTCAACAAATAAAATTATATAGCTCAATATTTCGCAAAGCTCTAATTTTTGTAGTCAGAACCTGAAAGCTTGATGGTAGTAGGAAACTTGGGATGACAATTTCATTCTCCTAACTTAAATATACTCAATCTTCATAACTATATTTGGGCTTGCATAAGAAAGAGATTATCTCCCAAAATCTTTCACATGACATAAGAGTGAAATCTAAATGATAAACCTATATATGTTGATGCTCCTTACATGAAAATTAGTCCTTTTTTTGACTCCCTTGACCTCTTTCTTGCCTCCCTTTCTTTAGCTATTATGAACGCGATCTATCCTTTTCTTTGATACTAGCAGTGTCATCAAACTGGATGGTATGATATGTTAAATGATAAACCTATATATAGGTGACTTTTTATGGTTGATTTGGTTGCTTCAACCAAGTTTGGTAATAGATAAAAGTTGGAAAAAGATTGATTCAACACAATAATATGACCGAATCTGACTTGAAATTATTGAGTTAAACACGAATCTAACACAGATTAAACCAATTTGGGCTAAACTCAATAGAATAAAATGTTTATTGTGAAAACACATTATTTTCGATTTTTAAGTAAACCTCTATATCGATCTTGCGATGCGGTTACTTGATATGAAGAATAGCCATAAAATAATTTTCTAATTTTCCATTGTTTGGCACAACAAAGGATGGAAGACTATTTTCTAAGGAAAATAATTTTAGCCCCGATAGCGGAAAATAATTTCTATTTTAAGAAGATAGGAAGTTGATTTCTCCTTCAATTCAATGACGATATGGGCAGCTTGAATTTCGATGCGAAATCGTACTTCAATGGGTTGAATCAAAACTTGATTATTCGATGGAAAATATTAAAATAAACTCAAATCCAGATTTTGAGCTCAAGTTTCTTTTATTCAATCAACATTCATCTTCACCACGACAATTCAATTGACATTTTTTGCCACTTAAATAATTCAGCGGACTCTCCTCTAAAGCAATTTAAACTGTTTGGATCGAAACTTGGTCATCAGATAGAAAAGATTACAATAGGCTCAAATTCATATTTCGAGCTGCACATTCATTTATTTCGTCAACATTTTTCTTCACCATGAAATTTCAACTGACATTTCCGTCCACTTAAACAATTCGGCCAGTATTTTTCACTAGTAAAACAATTTCTACAATTTGGATCAAAATTGATCATTAGATAGAAAAGACTAAAACTGGCTTAGATCGAAATTTTGAGCCCATCGTTCATTTGGTCAACATTTTTCTCTACCACGAGAATTCAATTAATATTTTTCGCCGCTTAAACAATTTGATTTTTTTGGTTACTAGAACAATTTCAAGGTTCAGATTAAAACTTTATTATTCTATAGAAAATATTTTAAAAAGCTCAATTATGAGTTTTAAGCTTAACATTGATTCATTTGGTCAGCTATTTGACAAAATTAATTGAATTGTTTTGAATGGAATTAATGTTAAAAAGTTATGGGCAAATTAGAATTGTGGAAACATTCATTAATGGTAATCTAACCATCCTTAAAAGTTTGATGTGAGAAGTTCATTCCTAAGAACTTCTTTAAATTATGATAGTTAGATTTGAGGGAAATTAACTTCTTTTCGAAGTTGGTTTACCAAACCCCATAATTAAATAAAGGTGACCAAATTGTCGCAAAATTTTACCAAATGCAGGCAATGTACTTAGCTTTTATCATTTATTTATATATGTGATTATATAGTTCATAGATGCCGCTAGATGTTAAAATTCAAAGTTTAAATTTGATTTTCTTTTTTTTTCCTTTAAAATTTCAAAAAAAAGGCAAAAGTTAATCTCAATTAGTATGAATGTCTACAAAATATCATTCTTAAATTAATTTTAATTTATAATTTAATAATCATATCATTGTACTTCTGCATGGTGTGGTTGAAGGGTTGAAAATCTTGATTCATTTGTGCGTCATGTTTAAATAGTCCAAGGATTTTTCTACCAAACTTTGACAATATTGTTATTCAAGGGTTTTTTGAAATTGAAAACTTAATTTGGTCCAGTTGCTGCAGAGTGCGAAATGATCACTTTGTGTGATTAGGCATCAAAAATTTGATGCATTGTGTATATGATAGGAATGAGCGAGTAGAAGAGTTGTTAAGGGATAGCAATGAACTGCTCATATTAAAATTGGGATTGTTCTCTTAGTAAAACAGTTGTGTGATACGTGATACATATGTTCATGTTCCTACCACAACAATGAATCATGAAATGTTCTTTTGAACTTATCATAAATATTTATCATCAACATTCAATAATCTTTGACATGTATAGTTCATCATCACTTAGGATAATTCAATAACATTCAGCGCAACCCAATATAATTCAGCACCATTTAGTAGTTGTAACAAGTAATGAATACATTATATTATGATTAAACACAAATTATCTAATTGTTCATGGATAATTGGACTAAGATGTACCAAATGATTAGTCCTAAATGTGTAGCGTCAAGTGGTTGTGTTTCCGATTGTATTTTACCGGTATTTCTAATTGTAATATTTTAAATACAAATTGCGTATGAATTTGAATTAGGTTCTTAAAATAATTTTCTAATTTTAGTAAATTAGTGATAAATTTATAAGCTAGATAATATAATATTTCTTCAAAAAATACAAATTTTATAGTTACAATAATATTCACGATTTATATTGTATGTAAAATTAGGCTTTATCAATGATGAATAATAAAAACGTTTGCTTTAATTGCATTTTAATCCATCTAACAATGTGGGTAATTATTGTGTTAATAACAAAGTGATTTTCAACTGTACCATATTTGCAAATTATTTGTATGTTATACTTGTCAAATGAAAATTGTTACTCTCAAACTAATCTTACAACAATCATTGCATATAATATACAGGTCATTGTAATTTGTTTATATTCTATATCACAAGGGCAATAAATACGAATTTTTAAAAGTTGATATTGGGTTTGTGTACATTTAAACAATTTTATAAGCACATTTCGCAGCATTCTAATAATATAATCTCATTCAGTAGAACTAAGCAAGTTTCAACATGTTTCATGATGCATCTACCTTGTTTTAAGAGTAAGTATTAATAAATACTCTTCATGAATTCAAGGGATGCATACAATGTTCTAGGATGTTCAATCAGAATAATAGAAGTCTTGGAGGTGCATCAGCTCTCTCTATCCTCATTGTTTGTTTTCTTCTCTTCAAAAGAAAATTATACGCATATTCAGGTTTCTACATTTGTATACAAGATTTTCGTAATTCTTAAGAACTTCATTAACTTCAGCAATTTATTAAAACTTATAAAAATTTTTAAATTTTACATGTCAGTAAGATAGTCAAATTACCTTTTTAACAAACAAAGTAGAATGTTGGAAACTTGTATTTTTTTCCACTAATTTTGTAATTTTTATAAAATTGTGTTTGTTACTTATGCCAAATATTGCATAACATGAGGTTGCAAGCGAAAGAATTTCTTTTTCGATAAAAAAAATGACAGAATTTCTTACTTACAAAATCATTATATGTAGCTTACATGTGTCTCATACACTTATTCATCATTCTTTTAAGAATAAGTTTTTAAAAAATTTCTCAGACTCTATTTTTAAGTATGCTCACAAAAAGTGCTACTCATTAAATCCCATAAAATCATGGTTGGGATAATGGGATTCCATATATAGCGGCCTGAATCTACCATAGTTACAACTACAATTGGTAATGACAACATCGGGAGGGGGTGGAGCGGAGCAAGAAATATTTATTAGAAGATGCAAAACATGTAAGTCACACTAGTGGTAGGGAGTCAAATTAAATATGAATGCGAAAAATACCCTCAGCAGTTATGCATAGAGTAACCTGCTTTTTTTTAAATCAACGTTCAGCCTACTTTAGAAAAAAAAGACAGGAATAAATTAAAGAGGCAAGGTCAGCCCATGAATTTGTGATGCTAGGTGCAGAGGTGGAGAGGCTCAACGAAGGGAAAGGGAAAGGGAAATAAAGTTGGCGTTTCAATTTCTGTGAAAAATGACAAGCAAGATGTACAATAAAAATGTTCTGCCCAGGATCAAACTGGGGACCTTTAGTGTGTAAGACTAATGTGATAATCACTACACCACAGCGACTAGACACCAACATCGCACTAAAATGTTTTACAAATCCTGATTTTCAAATGGACGAGATATGCATGATGAATGATATGTTACGAATGAATCCTTGGGAAGAACATATATGACATCAAAATGATCATCAAAAATGTAATACACCATGACATTGTCTTACTAATTAACGGGACTATATTTTAAAAAAACTAGTGACCTTTTTATCTCTTTATTTGATCAACAAATAAAATTATAGAGCTCAATATTTCGCAAAGCTCTAATTTTTGTAGTTCGAACCTGGAAGCTTGGTATTAGTAAGAAACTTGGAATGACAATTTCATTCTCATAACTTAAATATACTCAATCTTCATAATTATATTTGGGGTTGCATAAGTAAAGGATTATCTCTCAAAATCTTTCACATGACATAAGAGTGAAATCTAAATGATAAGCCTATATATATTGGTGCTCCTTGCAAGAAAATTACTCCTTTTTCGACTCCCTTGACCTCTTTCTTGCCTCCGTTTCTTTAGTGATTATGCATGCGGTCTATCCTTTTTTGTAGATACTCGCAGTGTCATCAAACTGGATGGTATGATATGTTAATTACTTGGTATTTTATTGGGTTCACCTATAGGTGACTTTTTCTAGTAAATTTGGTTGTTTCAACCGCGTTTGGTAATAGACAAAAGTTGGACAAGAGTGATTCAACACAATAATATGATCGAATCTGACTTGAAATTATTGAGTTAAACACGAATCTAACACGGATTAAACCTATTTGGGGCTGAACTCAATAGAATAAACTGCTAGTGTGTAAACACATTATTTTCAATTTTTAACTAAACCTATATATCGATCTTACGATGCGGTCACTTGATATTAAGAATCCCCATAAAATAGTTTTTCAATTTTTCGTTGTTTGGCACAACAAAAGATGGAAGACTGTTTTCCAAGGAAACTGATTTTACCTCTGATGGAGGAAAATAATTTCTGTTTTGAGAAGATAAGAAGTTGATTTTCTCCTGTCAATTGATTGACGATATGGGTAGCTTGAATTTTGATGCAAAGTCATACCATAATGGGTTGAATCAAAACTTGATTATTCACTGAAAAAGATTAAAATAAATTTAAATCTAGATTTTGAGCTCAAGTTTCTTTTATTCAGTCAACATTTATCTCCGCCATGACAATTCAATTGACATTTCTTGCCACTTAAATAATTCAGCTGACTCGCCTCTAAAACAATTTCAACTGTTTGGATCGAAACTTGATCATCAGATAGAAAATATTAAATTAGGCTCAAATTCAGATTTCGAGCTCCACATTCCTTTTTTTTGGTCAACATTTTTCTTCACCATGAAATATCAACTGACATTTCTTGCCACTTAAATAATTTTCGGTTAATATTTTTTACTAGTAAAACAATTTTCGCAGTTTGGATCGAAATTGATCATTAGATAAAAAAGATTAAAACTGACTTAGATCAAAATTTTGAACTCAACGTTCATTTGGTCAATATTTTTCTCTATTAGGACAATTCAATCGACATTTTTCGCCACTTAAACAATTTATTTTTTTGTCACTAGAACAATTTCAAGGTTTAGATTGAAACTTGATTATTCTATGGAAAATATTTAAAAAAACTCAATTATGAATTTTAAGCTTAACATTGATTTGTTTGGTCAGCTATTTGACAAAATTAAATGAATTGTTTTGACTGGAAATAATATTAAAATGTTATGGGCAAATTAGAATTGTGGAAACATTGTGTAATGGTAATCTAACCATCCTTAAAAGTTTGATGTGAGTAGTTGATTCTTAAGAACTTCTTTAAATTATGATAGTTAGAATTGAAGGAAATTAGCTTCTTTCTGAAATTGATTTACCAAACCCCATAGTCAGATAAAGTTGACCAAATTATTGCAAAAGTTTGCCAAATGCAGGCAATGTACTTGGCTTTTATCATTTATTTATATATATGATTATGTGGTTGACTGATGCCAGTAGATATCAAAATTCAAAGTTTAAATTTGATTTTCTTTTTTTTTCTTAAAAATTTCAAAAACTAAAAGGCATAAATTCATCTCAATAAGTATGAATGCCTACAAAACATCGTTCGCCAATGAATTTTAATTTATAATTTAATAATCATATCATTGCACTTCTACATTTTGTGGTTGAAGGGTTAAAAATCTTGATTCATTTGTGCATCATCTTTAAATAGTCCAAGGGTTTTTCAACCAAACTTTGACAATGTTATTATTCAAGGGTTTTTTGAAATTGAAAACTTAATTAGGTCCAGTTGCTATAGAGTGCGAAATGATCACTTCGTATGATTAGTCATAGAAAATTTCATGCATTGTGTATATGATAGGAATGAGCGAGTAGAAGGGCTGCTAAGGGACAACAATGAATTGCGCATTAAAATTGGGAGCGTTCTCTTACTAAAAGAGTTGTGTGATACGTGATACACATGTTCATGTTTCTACTACAACAATGAATCGTGAAATGTTCTTTTGGACTTATCATAAATATTTACCATCAACATTCAATAATTTTTTACACGTTTAATTCATAATCACTTGGCATAATTCAATAACATTCAGTACTATCCAATATAATTCAGCACCATTTAGTAATTGTAAGAAGTAATGAATACATTATATTATGATTAAACACAACTTATCTAATTGTTCATGGATAATTGCACTAAGATGTACCAAATGATTAATCCTAAATGTGTAGCGTCAGGTGGTTGGGTTTCTGATTGTATTTTGTCGGTATTCCTAATTATAACATTTTAAACACAAATTGTGCATGGATTTGAATTAGGTTCTTAAAATAATTATGCAATTTTAGTAAACTAATGATAAATTTATAAGTTAGATAATATAATATTTCTTCAATAAATACAAATTTTACAATTACAATAATATTCACGATTTATATTGTATGTAAAATAAGGCTTCATTAATGACGAATAACCAAAAAGTTTGCATTAGTTGTATTCTAATCCATCTAACGATGTGGGCAATTATTGTGTTAATAGTGAAGTGATTTTCAACTGTACCATATTTGCAAAATTATTTGTATGTTATATTCGTCAAATGAAAAACGTTACTCTTAAATTAATCTTACAACAATCACTGCATATAATATAGAGGTCACTGTAATATGTTTATATTCTATATCACAAGGTCAATAAATACGAATTTTTAAATGTTCATATTGGGTTTGTGCACATTTAAACAACTTTATAAGCACATTTCGTGGCATTCTAACAATATAATCTCATTCAACAGAACAAAGAAAGTTGCAACCTGTTTCATCAAGCCTCTACTGTGTTTTACGAGTAGTATTAATAAATACTTTTCATGAAATTAAGGGATGCCTACAATGTTCTAGGATGTCCGATCAGAATAATAGAAATCTTGGACGGTGCATCTGCTCTCTCTGTCCTCGTTGTTTGTTTTCTTCTCTTCAAAAGAAAATATACGCACATTCAGGTTTCCACAATTGTATAAAAGATTTACGTAATTCTTAATGACTTTATTAACTTCAGCTATCTATTAAAACTTACAAAAAATTTTAAATTTTACATCTCAGTAAGATAGTTAAATTACTTTTATAACAAATAAAGTAGAATGTTAGAAACTTGTAATTTTTCCACTGATTTTGTAATTTTTATAAAAAATTGTGTTTGCTACTTATGGTAAATACTGTATGACATGAGGTTGTAGACGAAAGAATTTCTTTTGTGATAGGAAAATGTTAGAATTTCTTACTTACAGAATCATTATGTGTAGATTACATGCATCTTAGACACTTGTTCATCATTTTTTTTAAGAATAAATTTTAAAAAAAATTCTCAAACCCTATTTCTAAGTATGCTCACAAAAAGTGCTACTCATTAAATCCCACAAAATCAAGGTTGGGAGAATAGCATTCCATATATAGCATTCCTGAACCTACCACCATTACAACTACATTTGATAATGACAACATCGGTAGGGGATGTAAGTGACACTATTCATTAGAACATGCAAAACATGTAAGTGACACTAGCGGTAGGGAGTCTAATTAAATATGAATGTGAAAAATACCATCAACAGTTATGCACAGAGCAACCTGCTTTCTTTCAGGATCAAAGATAAGCCTACTTCAGAAAAAAAAGAAAGAAACAAATTAAGGAGGCAAGGTGAGCCTATCAATCTATGATGCTAAGTGCAGAGGTAGAGAGGCTCAATAAAGGGAAAGGGAAAGGGAAATAAAGTTGGTGTTTCAATTTCTGTGAAAAATGACACGCAAGATGTACATAAAAATGTTGCTGCCCAGGATCGAACTGGGGACCTTTAGTGTGTAAGACTAACGTGATAACCACTACACCACAGCAACTAGACACCAACATCACACTAAAATTTAATGCAAATCCTGATTTTCAAATGGACGAGATATGCATAACGAATGATATGTTACAAATGAATCCTTGGGAAGAACATGTATGACATCTATGTGATCATCAAAAAAGCCATACACTATCACATTGTCTTACTAATTAACGGGACTATATTTTCAACAAAATGGTAACATTTTTATCTCTTTATTTGTTCAACAAGTAAGATTATAGAGCTCAATATTTCGCAAAGCTCTAATTTTTGTAGTTGAAACTTGAAAGCTTGATATTAGTAGGAAACTTGGGATGACGATTTCATTCTCATGACTTAAATATAATCAATCTTCATAATTATATTTGGCCTTGCATAAGTAATGGATTATCTCCCAAAATCTTTCACATGACATAAGAGTGAAATCTAAATGATAAACCTATATATATTGATGCTCCTTGCATGAAAATTACTCCTTTTTCGACACCATTGACCTCTTTCTTGCCTTCGTTCCCTAAGCTATCATAAATATGCTCTATCCTTTTCTTTGATGCTAGCAGTGTCATCAAACTGGATGCTATGATATGTTAATTACTTGGTATTTTATTGTCTTCACCTATGGGTGACTTTTTCTAGTTAATTTGGCTGTTTCAACCACGTTTGGTAATAGATAAGAGTTGGCAAAGAGCGATTCGACTCAATAACATGATCGAATCTAACTTGAAATTATTGAGTTAAACACGAATCTAACACGGATTAAACCAATTTTGGGCTGAACTCAATAGAATAAACTGTTTATGTGTAAACACATTATTTTCAATTTCTAAGTAAACCTATATATCGATCTTAAGATGCGGCCACTTGATATTATGAATTTCCATAAAATAATTTTCTAATTTTCCATTGTTTGGCACAACAAAGGATGGAAGACTATTTTCTAAGGAAAATAATTTTACCCCCGATAGAGGAAAATAATTTCTATTTTAAGAAGATAGGAAGTTGATTTCTCCTTCAATTCATTGACGATATCGGCAACTTGAATTTAGATGCGAAATCGTACTTCAATGGGTTGAATCAAAAGTTAATTATTTGATGGGAAATATTAAAACAAACTCAAATCCAGATTTTGAGCTCAAGTTTCTTTTATTCTGTCAACATTCATCGTACTCACGACAATTCAATTGATATTTTCTACCACTTCAAATAATTCAGCTGACTAGCCTCTGAAAAACAATTTCAAATGTTTCGATCCAAACCTTATCATCAAATAGAAAAGATTAAGATAGGCTCAAATTCATACTTCGAGCTCCACGTTCCTTTATATGGTGGGTAATTTATATTTGGGTGCATCGAGTTTTGGTGTAATCATTTTGAAGACCAGCTTTTTAAAAACTTTACTGTCAGGATTATCGAGTTTTTGTATTGTTTACATTTGGGGGACAGGTTACTATTTGAATAAATAAAAAATTATTTTTCAAGTCCGTAAACTTTTTATATTTGCAAATCTACCCTCAATCCTTAAAAACTTACTTTCGAAAAATTCAAAATTGTGTTTGTGGTTTTTTGCCCACTAATAGATCTCGACGTCCTCTTTCATTTGGTATCAGAGACACGTGCATAAAAATAATTAAGATTATTAAGCTAATTAATGACTAATTAAGCTAATTAACTGTGATTAATGTTTGAACCATCATCTGCTGGCCCTGGTCCTAATTATTCACATATTGTTCACTCACCTGAAGGTAATATCTCAGTAGCACCTCAATTAAACTATATCACTGATATAGTTTTAGAATTAAAAGCTGAATTAGCTAAAATTAAGACTGAACTAAAAGATCTTAAGAATCAGTTATCGATTGTCCATCTTTCTCTTATTAACGAAGTTAGACATAGTGAAAAAGATAGTCCTAAAATTAGCACTCCTTTCCAGCATAAATATCCTTTTCAAAATCTAAAAAATAAAATTCCATTTTCTTTGCAAGAGATAAAAATCCAAAAAGAAATAGGAGAAGAATTTGGTGAAAAATTGACTGAAAAGAAAGAAAAAGAAGATAGAGTATGAAAAATATGGTCTTGAAGAGCTACAAAAAATGTTCGAGGAAGAACAAAATTTAGAAGAATTAAACAAAATTATGAGTGCAATTAGTGATAAACATGATGTCTTATCTGATGATAATGAAGAGACTAATAACATCCAACTAGAAGAAGAACTATATCAGCAGATGAATCTGATAAAATTAAGAGATCTTAATGTTTTACCATTAGAAGAAATTAGAAGAAAACTTGATAAGAAATATGGTAAAATGACTAATGAAAACGAAATTAATGAGATTAGGGAAGAGATTGACTTATATGAAACAGAAACTAATCTCATTAAGAATGTCATCTCTAAACTTGAAGAATATGGTGAACCATCTAGAAGAAACACTCATTTCCTAAGACCTAGGTATTTTCATGCATGGCGAACAAAATTTTTCCTTTGGGTTTATCCCAAGAAAAACCACAACCTATGAAGAAATTGGCCTTACTCCAATTAGCCAAACTGGATACATCTTAAACATTAATGGAGTTTGAGCACTGGAAAAGGAGAATGAATAGTATCTTAACCGTAAATACTACATGAACTGCGGTAATTTTCCTAAATTACATCGAGCATAGTTTCTCTGACACTGTCGCTGACTAGTATGATTCATTAAGTGAAGATGGTAAAAATACATTAAGAATGAAGGAAACACCAGCTGCTATGTTCAGAAGTCTGTGCAAAGAAATTGAAATTGAATTCATCGGAGCTAAAATTGATTCTGAAGAAAAGGCACGAGAATGGCAAAGAAAAATCAACAACATAGAACTATGGGATATGAGGTACTTGGAAAATTATATTGCAGAATTCAGTCAATATT
This sequence comes from Lophocereus schottii, assembly GCA_002740545.1. Taxonomy (NCBI): domain Eukaryota; kingdom Viridiplantae; phylum Streptophyta; class Magnoliopsida; order Caryophyllales; family Cactaceae; genus Lophocereus; species Lophocereus schottii. The sequence goes on from NCQV01073178.1 coordinate 46,105, forward strand.
ATTATAAAATTGGGCATATTGAAACAAATGTTGGCGTGTTCTATGACAAGTTGCCATATCCTATAAATTCTATAATTAATGAAAAATACATGGCATGGTTAGAATGAACAGATGTTGTTGATACGCTCGGTTCAAGAATTTCCTATTTGTGAAAATGGGTCAATGAATAATGTCTTGATCTTCAAAAGCAAAAGAAGATTAAGAAGCAATTTTTGATTTGCTGGGATTTACCTCACCAATGGGGAAAAGAATATGAGAAAAGAAGAAAAAGAAAATTCTATAAGAAAAAGAGCTTTAACAAGCAAAGAGGCGAAAAATATAGAAGAAAATATTACAACAAATTGAGTACTAAAAAACATAGATTTTTTTAGGAAAGATGCTTATTATCCGACAGCAAAAAACAACCGCAAATGTTGGGCATGTGGAGAAGTAGGGTATAATGCTAATGAATGCAAAAACAGAAAAAATAACAAACCTATTGAAACATTGGGAAGCCTAGATTATGTTAAGCTTATTGAAGACGAAGCATTAGACCTAGCCCTAGGCAATAATAAATGAATTGTTGAAATCATAGAGGACAATGAATATGAAGAAAATGATAATGAAGAAACTAGCCATATGATAGAAAGTAGCTTGGCTAGGCTTGGTGATCTCCAAGGAAAAGAGTTTGTTATAGGCAATGATCATGAAGAAGTCAAAGGAGATTGGGTTCTTCTCGTAATCCAAAAAGACATGATCTACAAAAAATCCATATTCCAAATAAAAAGCAATTATGCATGTGAAATGATGGAAGGAGATCTTGAGATAAAGGATTGTGAGTATAACGTTGGAAAAGTTAATCTTATTAATTGGGAGAATACCCTTGACCATAACAAAGATAGAAAGTATAGATATATCCATGTCGGAATTGTCCAAATTCAAATCACTCCATTACAATATTATGATAAAGATATTGATCTTTACGCTTTACTCTGTGATATTGGACACACTAAATTTAATAATCAGATAATCATAGGGATAAAAACCAATTTATATAATGGGTCAGTAGATTTCAATTGTCGACCTGGATATTACATGAGTCCAAAAGATGAATTTGTTAAAAACTTCCTATCCCTTAAGATAAAAACAGTTGGGATGGACATGAAAAGAGGAGGATATCCGTTAAGGATATTTTGAAAAATTATCTACAAGTTAGATAATACGATAGACCCTAAGACTAAGGTAGCGCAGAGAAATTTAAAAGTCCTACCCCATGCAAAAGATCTAGAGGATTAAGTCCAATCCACAAGAAATAAAAATTAATCATTCATGGATATCTGGCTTTGCTAATCCTACAAAGATCAATGAGAAAAATATAATAAAGAATGATGAGGAAGGTAAAATCACCATCAAACCTCAATTATTAAGAAGTATGAGTACAAGGTCAGATTGGGGAGAAGGATCTTCATCCGCTAAAGAAGAGCTTAAAGAAGACGACATAATTAGCATGACCAATAAAATGAGTAGAATGAGTTTTGAAGGTGCAAGACCCAGTCTAGATCGATTAACAAGTCTAGATAAGAAGGTCATTAGGTATAAAACAATAACTGTCAGTGAACCAATTTATGAGGATGAATTAGTCAAAAATATGACTATAGAAATATGTTATAAAGCTACCAATACAAATCCTAATAGCATTTATACCCCAATAAAGGTATGTTTAGAGGAATATAAGAAATATGAACTATGTGCTTACATACATAGTGGTTGTTCTGTATGCTTTGGAAAAAGATTATTATTTCCTGAGTTTACGTGGAAAAGAGCTAAAAATCCATTACAAGTAAGGATAGTTGATAATAGTGTTATGAGCCACAATGAAGCCATAGAAGGGTTATCCATGAATTAGGAGTCCAATGCATTATACCAGTTCTATACGCTATTGATCAACTCTCCCATGAAATGATCATTGAAATAATTTTCAAAGATTATATTCTCCATGCACTCAAACTATAAATCAAATATTATTTACAATCAATGATCACTCAGTCCCTATTGAAAAATCAATTAAGGCTTACACTCATCAGAAAATTGAATTTACACGTAGCCAGCGTGGTGAGAAGGTAATGCCGGCACAACAAGAAGTAGCACTAACAATCTCATTACTCGAGTTATCTGTTAAGGAGTAGATTGTTGAACAACAAGAAAAATTATATAAAGAACTCTATTCTAACAATCCTCTGAAATTCTAGGATAAAGACAAAACATTTACTAAAATCACTTTATTAAATCCCAATACCATCATCCGAGTCAAACAAATGGTGTATACCCACCAGGACATTCAAGAGTTTAATAAACAAATCAGAGAACTTCTAGATAAAGGATTAATTAGAAACAATAAGGGTCCTCACACCAGTCCTGCTTTCATGGTAAGAAATCATGCTGAAGAAAAAAGAGGAAAAGCTAGAATGATAATCAGTTACAAAAAGCTTAATGGTAATACTATCTTTGATGGCTATTATATTCCTAACAAAACAGTCCTTTTCAACAGAATTTAAGGAGTCTCTTGGTTCTCGAAAATGGATTGCAAAAGTAATTATTGGCAGATAAAAACGGATGAGGAAAGTATTCCCTTAACTGCATTTAGTGCCCCACAAGGTTATTATGAATGGATAGTAATGCCATTTGGTCTTAAAAATGCACCTCAAATATTCCAAAGAATCTTTAAAGGCCTTAATCATTGTTATTTAGTTTACATTGATGATATCCTTATCTTTTCTAAAACCATAGAGCAACATAAAAATGATGTCTTACCTGTCATCCAAAGGTGCAGCAATCATGGTATTATACTTGGAAAAAAACAAGTGCATTTATGCTGAACAAGAAATTGAGTTTTTAGATCTAGAGATAAAAGTTGTACAGATTGTTCTACAAAAACATATTTTAAAAAAAATAAAAAATTTTCCTTAAAAAATCGAAGATAGGAAGCAACTAGAAAGGTTTCTTGGATGTCTTACATATGCTTCTGATTTCATTAAAGATTTGGCTAAACTAAGAAAACCATTACAGCAAAAATTCAAGAAAGATGTTAGCTGAACATGGATCACTAATGATTCAAAGATTATCGAGAACTTCAAAAAGATGTGTAAAAATCTTCCTATTCTTAATCTACCTAATGAAGAAGATGATTTAATTCTTGAGACAGATGCCAGCAATGAGCACTGGAGTATGGTACTCAAAATCAAAGAAGGAGAAAAACTTCGCAAATACTACACTGGAAGCTTTAATAAAGCAGAATGCAACTATCCCATGATGGAAAAAGAAATCCTTATAGTCATAAGGAGAATTGAAAAATTCTTAATCTTTGTAGCCCCTAAACATTTTCTCATTCGAACTGATTGCAAAGAAATACTTGGTTTTATGAGAGAACTGATTGCAAAGAAATACTTGGTTTTATGAGAAAGAATTTATCAAATATGCAAGCGCAAGGGCAACTCCTACGTTGATAATTATGGCTTAACTTGTTTTCCTTCTCTATTGAACATATACAGGGATCGAAGAACTCTCTAGCAAAGAGTCTAACTCGAGAACTCGCCAATGGCGATCATCAAAGTCGATCTCCTGCCAGAAAAGGAGGAAATCCTTAATAAAATGTCAGTCATACTAGAATGGGTTATGCCTTCTGGTAAAGTCTTTATTGATAACCTAGAAATTCATACAAAAAGTAGATCGCGCTTTGGTCTACTTTCTACTAGCTACCTAATAGCCCAAAGATTTTCCCTTCTACAATTATAAATTAGCTACCTTCGGTGTCCTTATGATATCCAAGAAAAAATAAGTTCTCATATCCAAGAAAAATGGTTCAATAAATGGTATGCGGCCTGCATTGACTTTTATCATCATTATTCCTATGATATTTAAGAGTCTTGGAGTACAACGATCTATTTTCCCGACAAATCTGGAGTCAGTGGCATTTGTTTCCCAGCCAATTCATTATTTCCCTGTGATCCTGTCTTCAAAGTCTGAAAATATGGGATGATACTTTACTTCTCAGAAGTCCCAGATCCAAATTTTTTATTTTTCTCAACCTTAACTAAGTTCCAATAATATATGTTCAAAAGGTTCCATTGGATTCTTAAATCTCCTGAGGGACCAACAAAAATTGCAGTTCGTAGATACCTAACTTTGGAGGTTTACAGCGCCCTTATTGAATATGAAAATGGAAAAGCCAAACCAGCCCATTATCTTATCCAAATCGTTGATTGCAACAATCCCAGTGATCAACGAGAAAATTGGATTCATGGAGATCCGATACATGTAGTTATTGATCCTGCATTAGTAAGGGCTACTGAATTTTTCAACATTTATCATCAATGTTTGGTATTAATCGAACGAGAAAAAACGTTAATACATTGTGGAAACACTACTTTCACCTATGATAATGAATTCAAAGATTACATGTAACTGAAAGGCGCAGTGTCAGAAAATATTTTTGATTATCTCTTTGATATCGGAGCTGGAAAATTCTTATCAGAAAATGAGAAAAAATATCTTCTTGAGTTATTTGAAGAATATGAACCTGAGCATCTTAACAACATTGATGAAGATTTTGATGATTATATCCAGATAATGATGGTCTCAAAAATATCATTGGAGATGAAGGTATGCAAAATCTCAATAATGATGATTGGTTTTGTCATCATTAAAGGCTCTAAAAAGGCTGCCCCATTATTGTACTATTTTGACAAGTATCTGGTCTGGAAAAAAAAGTGTGTACTTTAGCCATCAGTCTACTGTAGACAACTATAGCCATGTGAAAAATCTTTATGTACTGTAGCCTCTAGGGCATCCTATGTGTCCCCATCTCCTCTATAAATAGAGAGGTCGAGAGCTGAGAAGGACACAGTCATTTAAGCATTCTTGAGCAAAAAAGAGGTTAAGATTCTCCATTTCTCTATGAGCAAGCATCTCCAATATAATGATCTTAACTTAAGTCCCTTTTCAAAGCATTCCACTGTATTATAACCATTTTCAAGCTTTTAATAAAAGAAGTTTTCCAGTAGAGAACGTTATTCAATCGAACCTAATGTCTAAATATTATAATTTCTTGATTAAAGTCTCACTATCTTTCAAAATATAAAACTTGATTAGTGACTACGGCCTAAGGTGGGGTAGAGATTAGCAGTCTCTGTAAATTGGAAGCTAGAGGAACGCCAGGGTCAAGCGCCGACTAAGTTCAGGTAACGGTCGAAACTTTCTAATTAAATTTTAATTATTTTTGCTAAGCATGGTGGGCTTATAACCACAAAGAATATAATATGTAATATATAAGTAGTAGATTGTGATAACTAGTACCAATAAAGTCATTATAAGAAGTTAAATTAAGCATACTTTGAGAAAAAACCTTAAAAATAGCTTATTTTTGTAGCAAACCCTTTTCCAGGGGCTTTTCTACAATTTCTAAAAGTTCAAGGATTAAATTATAAATAAAAAGGACCAAAGAGTCACTTCTTCCAAAATTGGAGGTACCAAAGTGTAAAGATTTTCAAAACCAGGTCCAGTGTGAATACGCTAAAACTAGAGGTACCAAATTGTGAAATTTTCTTATTTGGTCAATATTTTTGTCACCACGAAATTTCAACTAACGTTTCTCGCCACTTAAACAATTCGGTCAAATTTTTTTGCTATTAAAATAATTTCTGCAATTTGGATCGAAATTGATCATTAGATAGAAAATATTAAAACAGGTTTCAATCGAAATTTTGGGCTCAACATTCATTTGGTCAACATTTTTCTCTACCACGACAATTCAGTTGATATTTTTCGCCGATTAAATAATTCAATTTTTTTGTCACTTGAACAATTTCAATGTTCCGACTGAAACTTGATTATTTTATAGAAAATATTTCAAAAAGCTCAATTATGAATTTTAAGCTTGACATTGATTCATTTGGTCAGCTATTTGTCAAAATTTTTAAATGAATTGTTTTGATTGGAATTAATGTTAAAAAGTTATGGGCAAATTAGAATGGTGGAAACATTCATTAATGGTAATCTAACCATCCTTAAAAGTTTGATGTGAGAAGTTGATTCCTAAGAACCTCTTTAAATTATGATATTTAGATTTGAAGGAAATTAACTTCTTTCCAAACTTGGTTTAGCAAACCCCATGGTTAGATAAAGTTGATCAAATTATTGCAAAAGTTTACTAAATGCAGGCAACGTACTTAGCTTTTATCATTTATTTATGTATGCGATTATATAGTTGACAGATGCTGCTAGATATTAAAATTCAAAGTTCAAATTTGAAATTCTTTTTTTTCTTTAAAATTTCAAAAAATAAAAGGCAAAAATTAATCTCAATTGGTATGAATGTCTGCAAAATATCGTTCTTAAATTAATTTTAATTTATAATTTAATAATCATATCATTGTACTTCTACGTGGTTTGGTTGAAGGGTTGAAAATCTTGAGTCATTTGTGCGTCATGTTTAAATAGTCCAAGGATTTTTCAACCAAGCTCTGACAATGTTATTATTCAAGGGTTTTAGGTCCAGTTGTTGTAGAGTGCAAAATGATTACTTTGTATGATTAGGCATTGAAAAGTTGATGCATTGTGTATATGATAGGAATGAGTGAGTAGAAGAGTTGTTAAGGGACAGCAATGAACTGCTCATTAAAATTGGGAGCGTTCTCTTACTAAAAGAGTTGTGTGATACGTGATACAAATGTTCATGTTTCTACCACAACAATGAATCATGAAACGTTCTTTTGGACGTCATAAATATTTATCATCAACATTCAATAATTTTTGACACGTATAATTCAAAATCACTTAGCATAATTCAATAACATTTTGTGCAATCCAATATAATTCAGCACCATTTAGTAGTTGCAAGAAGTAATGAATGCATTATATTATGAAAGGCAAATTATCTAATTGTTCATGGATAATTGGACTAAGTTGCACCAAATGATTAATCCTAAATGTGTAGCGTCAAGTCGTTGTGTTTCCGATTGCATGTTGTCGGTATTTCTAATTATAATATTTTAAATACAAATTGTGTATGGATTTAAATTAGTGTCTTAAAATAATTTTGTAATTTTAGTAAATTAATGATAAATTAATAAATTAGATAATATAATATTTCTTCAGAAAATACAAATTTTATTGCTACAATAACATTCACGACTTAAATTGCATGTAAAATAAGGTTTATTAATGATGAATAATAAAAAAGTTTACTTTAATTGCATTCTAATCCATCTAAAAATGTGGGTAATTATTGTGTTAATAATAAAGCGATTTTCAACTGCACCATATTTGCAAATTATTTGTATGTTATAATTGTCAAATGAAAAATGCTACTCTTAAATTAATCTTACAACAATCACTGCATATAATATGCATGTCATTGTAATATGTTTATATTCAATATCGCAAGGTCAATAACTACAAATTTTAAAAAGTTGATATTGGGTTTGTCCACATTTAAGCAATTTTATAAGCACATTTCATGGCATTTTAATAATATAATCTCATTGAGCAGAAATAAGCAAGTTTCAACATGTTTCATCATGCCTCCACCTTGTTTTAAGAGTAAGTATTAATAAATACTTTTCATGAATTAAAGCGATACCTACAATGTTCTAGGATGTTCGATCAGAATAATACAAATCTCTGATTGTGCATCTGCTCTCTCCGTCCTCATTATTTGTTTTCTTGTCTTCAAAAGAAAATTATTTCCATATTCAAGTTTCTACATTTGTATAAAAGATTTGTAATTCTTAATGACTTCATTAACTTCAGCAATCTATTAAAACTTATAAAAATTTTTGAATTTTACATGTCAGTAAGAGAGTTAAATTACTTTTATAACAAACAAAGTAGAATGTTAGAAACTTATATCTCTTTCCACTGATTTTATAATTTTTGTTAAAAAAAATGTGTTTGCTACTTATGGTAATATTGTATAACATGACGTTGTAAGTGAAAGAAATTCTTTTTCAGTAGGAAAAGGAGAATTTCTTACTTATAAAATCATTATATGTAGATTGATGTGTCTCAGACACTTATTTATCATTTTTTAAGAATAAATTTTAAAAAAATTCTCATACTCTATTTCTAAGTATGCCCACAAAAAGCTTTACTCATTAAATCCCATAAAATCAAAGTTGGATAATGGGATTCCATATATAGCGTTCCGGAACCTACCACCATTACATTTGGTAATGGCAACATCGGTAGGGGATATGGCGGAGAAGAACTATTTATTAGAAGATGCCAAACATGTAAGTCACACTAGCGGTAGGGAATCTAATTAAATATGAATGTGAAAAATACCATCAGCAGTTATATGCAGAGCAACCTACTTTTTTCTGCATCAAAGATCAACCTACTTTAGAAAGAAAGAAAGAAAGAAATTAAAGAGGCAAGGTGAGCCTATCAATCTGTGATGCCAAGTGCATAGGGGGAGAGGCTCAATAAAGGGAAACGGAAAGGGAAAGGGGAATAAAGTTGGCATTTCAGTTTCTGTGAAAAAAGACACGCAAGATGTACATAAACATGTTGCTACCCAGGATTGAACTGACGACCTTTAATGTGTAAGACTAACATGATAACCACTACACCACAGCAACTGGACACCAACATCGCACTAAAATGTTGTTCAAATCCTGATTTTCAAATGGCTGAGATATGTATGACGAATGATACATTGCAAATGAGTCCTTGATGAAGAACATATATGACTTCTAAATGATCATCAAAAAAGTCATACACTGGCACATTGTCTTACTAATTAATGGAACTATATTTTTACA
>NCQV01073180.1:0-11165 GCA_002740545.1 Lophocereus schottii
CAAAAATTTCTAAAAAATGAAGACCAACTCATAAAAGATTTTGCACTATGTAGCTGGTAGAAATGAATCAAATGAATAGTACAAATTATATTAGTTAATAAATCAAAAATTCGAGTCATGGAATTAGCCACTGACAAAGTCAGGTTAGTCTGCTTACAATTCACCTATTGGGGTGCGGCCTTTCCCCGGATCCAGCGTGAACGCGGGATGCTTGTGCACCGGGCTGCCCTTTAATATTAGTTAATAAATTATTTATTAATGAATTTATTATAGTTACAAAATGTAAGTGATGACTGCACTATGTGGCTAGAGAAATGAATGGTACAATTTATACATATGCGTCTAGCTTAATTTGCGTTATTAAATTGGAAGAATTATATTATAACTATAAAATAAAAGTCACTTAAAAATAATTTTATTAGTTTTGTATGATTTATATTTTTCATACGTCAGGCCTAGGTAGCTGAGCTGGATGTAATGTCCTAACCAAACAGGTCATATCATTGGAATAGGCTTTAACGAAGTATCATATCCTTACCTATATTATTTGTAAACCATGTCACATTTCTCTAATTATTTGTTGTGAGACAATAGATGTTATACTTCATTTTCAGCATATGGAGATTATCCTATCTGCTATGGTTAAGTTCGAACCAAACTTGAGTTCAAAACTCATTGAAAATTTTGCTCAAAATCTTGGATAAAGGTATATCTCGTTCTGTCTTGTTCATTTATTTCAATTTGACTCCTTTTTATATTATGAAATGTATCACCTTTGGAATATTGGCCAAAGGTTGATGCTATCAAGCTATAAATTAGATGAAGATTTTATTTTCTTCTTTGTTCCTGGGTTTTCGAATTTTTTTTTATCTATCTAGATATGCCTTGTTTGTTTTGAGGGAGAATGAGATTTTGTTGGTTTTTGTTTTGTTGGTGATTTTTTTTTTTCCCTCTTTGATGAGTTTGGAAGTTTCAAGATGACTTGTTGACATATTATTAATTGGTCAAGTGTGACATGGATATGGGGAGGGCTTATTAAAAAACAAAAAAAATATGGCTCTTGAAGTCATTAATTATTGTTGCTGTTCCTACATACTCTCGTAATTCTTTTTGTGGCAATATTTGGTGTTTCAATCTATTTGGTCATTTCACAACTTATTAAGGAACAATACTTAATTTTATTATTATACTACAGAAAAGTACAAGAGATTGCAATATTGTTAATACGAAACTCAGCCACAAAATTCTTAAGTTCAAGGGATACCGCCCTCGGCAGCCTTGATCAATCACATACAGTCTCTCTCTCTCTCTCTGATGACTAAACAAGAAGGCCTAACTCATATTTATACTAACTCAACCTCTTTAGATGTGGCAGAGATTAAGATGAGTGTCATAATCTTATCACACCTATAACTATACATCTTGGATTCTTTCTAACACATTTCAGTAGTCCAAACTATGTCTTGGATATGTTCATGGTTTAGAATAATAGAAGTAAAGATCCTAGATATCATTTGCTAAGAGTATCTTAATATCTTGTCTCTACCTCGCTTAAATAATTCGCCTCGCCTCGCCTCACCTACTGTGAGGCGCCATGGTGCTCACCTCACGCCTAAGTGCGCCTAGGCGCACCTCATGTGCGCTTTTTTAAACTAAAATCTCTACAGCATTGTTAGATATTTTCTGTTTTTAAGTTTTATCTTTATTATTTGTAGCTCTCCTTGAAAACAGTTGCAAATGTTTCCGTTTATAATGCTGCCCCCTCAGTGCCCACTTTTTTCCAATGTTTGCTTGAAACTTTTCAACCTTTTCAACTAGATTTTTTGGAAGTGTTTGCTTGAAATGATAATATGCCTCCATGTACAAGTGCTTGGTCGTTGCATGGAAGAATGGATTTTTTGGAAGTTGTATGGCGAAGAGATTGTTATATCTTGGTTCAACTAGATGATGGTAGACTATTAGAGATCCTTTAGAACCTTATCATCCACGTTCATTCTTGAGTTGCCATTGTCGATGTGTGATTGTGCTTCTATACTTAAAAATGGAAATGTCGGTTGTCTTTTGCTGNNCCATGAGATAGCAATTGATCTTAAGCTAAATACAGAACTCGTAAATGGATCAACAAGTGTCATGATCATCAATGTAATTAGCATCACAATAACCAACCAATTCAAACAGTTCACCTGCTTATACACTGGACCATACTTGAGTTATCTTTTTATGTCCCTTAGTATCCGCCGTACTTATTTCAGGTGAAGCTTTTTTGGCTTTTGCATGTAACACCTCACTACACTGACTGCATAGGTAATATTGACCATAGTTAACGTAAGGTAAATTAAACTTCCGAATAATTTACAAATCATTGTTGGTTCTTCAAGATATTTCCGTTCAAATGAATAAAGCATGGCATTTGCTTTTGTCAAAGTTAAAATTGGCTTGATTTGAGCATACCATACATTTCAGGAGATCTTGATAACTTGCGTGATGCAAGAATAAGTGATAGCCATTCTTTAGTTATTTATACTTCAAGGTCAAGAAAATAATTTAACTTACCAAGATCCTTTATATGAAAACCCATAGAAATATTATCCTTAATCTATTGTGTTTTGCTTGATCACTGTTGATGATGAAAAGGTCATCCACGTAAACCAACATTGCTGCAATCATTTCTTCTCAGGCGTTTACTAACAAGCTAAAGTCTGTTGGTGCCATGGAGTGCCCACAGTGCACTAAGAAGTCGACTGTCTTGCCATACCATGTTTCAGGAGCTTGCTCAAATCCATATAACACCTTCTTCGACTTAGACTAGTAATCTTGATGACTTTTACCTTCAAACCCTTTGAGGTTGGTACATGTACGTGTATATCTCGACCGAGTTCTCCACGAGTAAAAGAATTATTCATATCTATCTATCAAACTCTCAGGAACTTGGGAGATGACAAGGCTAGCAAAACATGTACAATTGTGAGTTTTGCCACTAGATCGAACCTCTTCATAATCTAGGCCATAAATTTCGGAAAATTCTCTGACCATCAATCGAGCTTTATATCGAATAATTAAACAATCAAGTCACACATTCAATTTATAAACCCATTTACATGAAATGGGTGTTGTTTCCCTCGACTTGGGTGTCAATTCCCAAGTCTCATTTTGAATTAATGCCTAAATATCTTGTCCTATCATTTTTTGCCACTCCTTTTGACACGCTTTTTGAAGGTGCTTAGTTTCTTAATGTTTGGTTCTTCTACTAATTTTACATTTGCATACTTTCTATTTAGTTTTCTTATCCTCTTCGAGCTCCTTAATTTGGCTCTAAGGCTTCTTCTTCTATTGCGTCTTCAAGTTGGCTTGGCTTCTTATCCTCCGAGGACATGTGATACATATCTTGATCTTATTATCCTTAAGTAAGTTTTACCTGTGGCATTTTCTTGTGATTTGATTATTTCTCCACGCGTCTCGGTGTTAATCAAGTCTATGTTCCAACGGTTTCTTGGTCTATAATAGTACCATTGCTTTTGAGGACCACTACAAAAATGCTTCATCGAACACCACATTATTTGATGTATCCCTAATACATGGTTGTTGGTATCCCTTTCTCTCCTGCTCATAGCCTACAATGATGCAAGGAATCACCTGTTTTTTATCAGACTTGATTCAAAAGTCATTAGGTATGAAGATGTAACATACATATCAGAAGACTTTGAATGGCTTACTATGGCTTGATATTCCATGACTTCGAATATAGAGAAATGAACCCGAGCCTTACTTGTGATATTGTATTTGTTACATAAACAACATTCTTCATAAACTCAACCTATAACTATGATGACACATTCTTGACATGTAGCTAGCATACGTCTACAAGTCTATGCAAGGTGGCAATTCTTTTTTTCCTGCCACACTATTTTGTTGAGGTGTTCACGGATAGGTGAATTGATATTGTATTTCATGTGCTTGTAAATATTCATAGAATTGATCGAAAGTATATGCTTTGCCATTGTCCGTACACTGGCACCTCATTTTGTGGCCTACGTCCGATGTCCTATGTCGAAGATTAGTGGATCCGAGTTTAGTAGACTCTACTTAGGCTCAATCGATTGTCAATCTTAATTGCCATTAGTGCATAATCCGGAGCCATAGAAAGAGAACAACAAGAGGAAAGGGGTGAATGTGACTTGAGCAATAGGTGTGTCCTTCGCTGATGAAATGCCAGTAGGGAGAAGGAAATAGAGGGCTTTGGAATAGAGGACTTTCTGCTTACACCTGTTTTACTATCTAGCAGAAGCAGGAGGAGTTCTAGAACGAAATTGTCAAAATTCATTATGGTGCAATTTTCAATCTTAACATCTGGACAAAAATCGACACTTAATTATAAAACAAACACTACCATAGCATGTGTAAATTTTAAAGAATAACTATATGTAAAATCCCTTGATTTTTGAAATGAGTAGTTTTTTTAATCCACACCCACCAAAAAAAAAGGGGACAAGAAGAGGAAGGAGGGAGAGAGAGGACGTGAATTGGGAAAACGACAAGAACAACAACAACAACTTTTAGTATAGATCCCGTTTTTATGGGATCTGGAGAGATCCAGTTATAAGCAACCTTATCCTACCAGTTTTCCTACCATAGAGGGAAAACGACAAGAAACAAAACGAAAATCTGGAGGCTTCTGCCGCAAGAAAGCGGCACTGAGACAGGCAGAGGGAGCGAGAGAGAGGCAGAGACGGAGAGAGAGAGGTGATTGGGTTAAGGAAGGCAACGTGGAGTAGAGGCAAGAAGCGGTGAGAGAGAGAGAGAGAGAGAGAGAGAGAGGAGAGAGAGATGGAGCCAACTCGGGTGATGATCGGAGTGAACCAGTCGAGCATCAAAGGCTATCCTCATCCTTCCATCAGCTCTCAACGTGCTTTCGAGTGGACTCTCCAGAAGATCATTCGCGATAACACCTCTGGCTTCAAGCTTCTCTTCCTCCATGTCCAAGTTCCTGATGAAGATGGTGTGCTTCGCTCTCTTTTGATTCATCCTGTGTCTTAATTGCTAATATCTCCTCTTGATTTTGATTGTTTTGGTGCGCATTTACGGTTTCAGCCGTTGATTTAGGGTTTCTTCGAGTTAATTTACGATTGTGAGGTGGTTCGATAATGAGATTTTGGAAAAATTGACTTTCTGGATTCATTTGTGCTGCTGCTGCTGTTGATGCTGTTCGTCAGTTGAATGATATTGTCTTCCGTCAGTGGTTATGCTTAATTTCGAGTTGCATTGGTTAGAAACAAACGTCAAATGTGCGATGAATTGGCTAACTTTCAGAGAACGGTAAAACATTCTAATCTGATACTTGAGATCTAGTTGACTATTGAGCATTATTGTCTTTGATTCTTGAACAATAGTCCTGTTTCGAGTCTCGACCCTTGAAACTTTTGGACATACAGTAGCTGTTTGTTAGATATCTTTTGGATAATGTGGAGGTTTCTGTTGGCTAATTTGTCTAAGGTTATTCATGCGTCTTTCTGTGAGTGTCTTTCGAAAATTGGCAGAAGGTATGCGAGTCTTTCGTCCGGCCTTCTGGCAGAGTACATATCTGGTAGTTCACTTCTTGCTATTGTAATAACTCTTTATGTATTGCTATTATTGGGTCATGAACATTGTGTACGATAATCTTGATTGTCGGAATTTGGAAAGGTTCGACCATTATATTTCTGGACAGTCTTAAGGACGAGTGCAATGTTTATAATAGCTTCATACAACATCTTGTAATTTTGAAGCGTGATTCGATAATGCCTCAAAAAGGGCCTTATGGTGACTTGTAGTACCCTCCGAGTTACATGGAATGAGCATAGAAATATTTGGGGAATGTTTTGAGGGTTTTTTAAGAGTGCATTGTTACCTTTTGACAATCTCATAGAGTTTACTAAAAATCTACAAAGCATCTTCTAGGTTTTGTAGTGTGGTATCAGAACTTTTGGGAATAAGCAATCTTGCATTACAAATTACGCTCCAAACTATTTATAGTAGTCTCAAAGCACATTAAATAGGTTAAGGGGTGAGAAGGAGCCCATGGTCTCCATTTGGCAACTTCTTGGATATTTCCCAGATCCCTAAAGTGTTATAATACCCTGCATTTTTTAGATCATAAGGTTAAGGCTCTAATTATGTAATATATTCATATCGTTCCTTGTCTCATTTCTTTGGTTTTAACTAGAGGTTTTAATCAATGTAATTAACCTGCCTTTGTATTCTTTTTGTTGGGTCTATTGGAATTAGCCTTTCTACACGTGTTAGGCTGCCTACAGTGAGTTTCCCTTGACCCTACTTGGCTGAGATTCATAGGGGGGCGATGGCATTGCTGTTGTTTGTAGCCCTAATATGGAGGCTTGGATTACTTTTATTTGAAAGCCTCTTAGCATGTTCAAAAGCCGTGCAAGCCTTTGACTTAATTGCTTCAGGCAATGCAATTTTTTGAGGCGCATTGAAGCTTATGCTTTGGGAGGAGGCATGGAAGTCGAATCCTCTTCTGCTTTACTGTTGTCCTTGGCAACAAATGGAGAGATGAGATATAGGTCATCAAAGTTCTGTGTTTTGTTCAAACTGACACTTAACCAATCGCTAGCAAACACCTTCAAAAAATTAAATGAAATTTCTTCAAATTGAATCCTATGCCATCAATTCCAGATTATTTAAAACCTAAAGACAATAGGTAAGCGTCGGGGCCAACTGGAGTTGATTTCATGAAATGTTCGCTTATGTGTTTCTTTAGTTTCCCATTGTTCAGTTGAACAGGGTCATGACAACTATTTATAATCACAACTACAATACCTGTAGTTTAAAATATTAATTATTAAGCTTACTAACAAAATCTGGGCCTTGTGTGGGCGATGCATGTTGTGTACGCCTTCCCGTTGTGCCTCGTGCTTCCCTCAACTTTCAGTTTTAGGATCACTTGTGTCCCAGTGTGCCTGCTAGCTTTTGAAATAAATTGCATAATATTGTCTTTTGAAGGCTTTTATTTCAAAATCGTATTTTATTCAAGCGCTCAGGCCATACTGGAATCAAGGGACTAGGGAGTGTTGAATTTAGCATTATCTTTCATTTAAATGGCAGTCACCTGCAAATGTATCATCCTTACATGGCTAAGAATTTTTTTGAGGATACATATGCTACCTTTGGGAACGTTCGACAAAAAAGAAATAGCTATAGGTGCACAGTTGTCACTCTATCAGCTTTGTCTTGTCTTTGCAGTTCATGAGTTTTTATGTGGTTATGGTTGGATGTGTGCTTCCATATTTCTTAGTCTTAGCACCCAAAAATCCTATTAGTTTGAAGGAATATGTGCATCCCTTTCTAAAGTGGGCATTATATTCTTGATAGGCTTCAATGATATGGATAGCATATATGCATCACCCGAGGATTTTAAGAGCATGAAGAACAGAGAGAAGAAGAGAGGGCTTCATCTCTTGGAGTATTTTGTCAATAGATGCCATGAAATTGGGGTACTTAAATTATTTATGTTCTTTTGTTTCTTTAAATAATCATGGATGAATACAAGCTGCCAAATATTGATTTTTGTTTTCAGGTTTGCATCTTTTACAAATTGCATGTCTCTTGTTGCAATGTGATTCATGTAGGTTGCTTGCGAAGCATGGATTCGGAAGGGTGATCCACAAGAAACTATCTGCCATGAAGTCAAGAGGGTCCAACCTGATTTTCTAGTTGTTGGATGCAGGGGACTTGGACCTTTCCAGAGGTGGAATGAGACCATCTCTTAGTGATTGCTTTTTGTTCGATTCTATGGATTTTAAGTGCATTTCTTGTTACTTCATTCATGATATCATTAGGTATAGCATTATTGTTGTTATTATGGCTTTTCCTTTTTTCTTTTCAAAATAATCTTTAGTAGTATGTACGCAGGTTCATCAGTGCCAGTGATAGTGTAACTGTTAGTGTCGTCATACTGTTATAACTTTTGACTGCTGTGAATTACATCTTTAAGAGTTATACCTGGCAATGAAACCTTGCTTGTTAACAGCTTTTGTATAGTTGAGGTGTTGAGGATGGTCATGGTCAGTAGGGTTTGTAATGACACTGGTACAGGGAGATGATGATTACTACTGATTTGGATGGCAGCCATTGGTGTTGGCAAATGATGATATTTGGCTAGGGTAAGTGAGTGTTTAGAGTAGAACTAGCTTTTGAGGCTAATGATCTTGCTAGATTTTTGGCCAACTGATTAACCATATTGTTATTAAACTGACCAACATTAACAACTATGAAGCCGCCCAAGCCATATTAGTTGTAAGGAAATCTTGTTGCTCAATAGTTAGTGTTAATATGGTCATTTCGATCTGCTGTTTTCAGTTTCCTTGAGAAATAGGCATTCAATGCAAAGGCACTTACCTTAGTGTTACAGGAGTAGCCTGTGGAATTGCCCCAAACATGGGCAGTCCATCTTATTTTAGCATAGTTGCTGACATGAATCCAATCTCAGATATCATGACAGATCAGAGGTGGGTCCTATCTCTAAAAATACAAACGTGACTTCTTCAGAAGCCTAAGGTTGCTGGGGCAAGATTGTGACGATAAAGGGGCTTTGGGTGACGTGAACTGAGTTGGTGTGCTGCTGAGTGGGGACAATGAAAGTAGTTGGGATGGTCAACTCTTCAGCTTACGAATCTGTTGTTTGGCCAAGTTGCATTGGATAATTGTGTTTGTTGTCTCTTTTTTTCTTGGAAGGCTTATTGCTAGTGAGAATTATCATGCTTATTTAAGGTCTGCTACTGTTTCATCTCTGAGATATGGGCTCTTTTGATGCGTTTTTGCAGGGTCTTTGTGGGTACTGTGAGCGAGTTCTGTGTGAAGCATGCTGAGTGCCCGGTGATTACAATCAAAAGACGGGCAGAGGATACTCCTCAAGACCCTGTGGATGACTGAGTGTTTCCACTGAGGGTGGGATACATCTTATGGACATGTTAATAGAAAATCCCTGTATTTTCATGATAAGACAACTATTTGTTTGTATAGATATTCCGCCGGATGCTGTGTGAATGAACGATTGGCTGGTTGAGGTGGTTTTGTTTTGGTTAGATTTTGCCCCAGTCTGAATTGGATGTGGCGATTCTCAGATGCTGATTTCTTAATCAAACGCCCGTTGTTACCTAGGTCCAATGCTCGCCTGATAATTTCCATGCACTTATGATTGGGTTGCATTGTAAATATAAACTTCTTGGCATTGTTCATTTTGCGATCAACTAGATTTTATGCAGATCTCTGGAACTTAAAAACGGTTACAAGATCGGCTCAAAATGTTGGTGTCCTATGTTATGTTGGATGATGTACAATGAGCCTAGACTAATTGGAGGGGGGATGTAAAAGAACCGACCTGACTCTGTGCGCCCTCATGCTCGACTTGGTGGCTCAAGCTATCTGACCAAAGCTCTGCTCGGGTGTCTATCAAGCTGAGCCCAAGCCTTACCAAGGATTAGTTGAGCTTGTTTACGTAGTTTGGGTAAAAAAGGGCGTATGTTCATGGTATATGTAGACTTCGTGTTGCCTTAAGGTTCCGTTTAGTCCTTGGAAAATTTGGTGGAAAGAAAAAAATTGAAAAAGTACTTTTTTTTTTCTTGTGTTTGTTTTAGAGAAAATCACAACAAAAAAAACATGAAGGAAAATTAAGTGGAAAAATTGTTAGAAACGAGTGATAAAACTTTCCTTATAAATTGAGGAAAATTTGGAAAAAGTTCCCAAAAGAATTTCCAACCTCTTCCAACTTTACACTACTTAGATGATGACATTAACATGATTTAAGTAGTTTATCAATATTTAAATTTCTCATCTAAATTTTTATATTTTTTTCTCAATTCAAAACAAGAGAAAAGAACTCACTTTTTCCCTACTCTTTTTTTTCCTTCACATTTTTTTTCTTTTCAACTTTTCTTTTCACCAAATTTTCTAAGGACCAAACAAAATCTAAATGTTCATGATGCAAAGATTAAATCATATATTAATGTATTTCCTAATAGTAAAATTGAATTGCTCTAAAGCTGAGAATATTTCAATGAAATTTTCAAGTAACACAAAGATTTGACATACACAAAAATTCATTTTAAGGCCCAATTTGGTAGAAACTCAGCTCAATTAGCACTTCGGCTCGAACGTGATTAGACCAAGCCTCAATAGACTCGAGCTTAGCTTGGCTTGGTAGTCTGCTTGAACTTGATTTGACCAAGCCTCAAAGGACTTGAGCTTAGCTTGGCTTGTCTACCGAACCAATAAAGCTCGGGCTCAGCTTGTCTTGGCTACACCCTGCTTAGTCAACTTTGTTAGTATATTAACATGACATTACCGAACTGCTCACAGGAAGTAGAACAGGATGAGCAAAGGTTAGTAGAACATGATGAGTAAATGCTCGTGAACACTTACCGGGTACAAATCTATCACCTAAAATTGAAACATAAATTCATTCTGACAAATAGGTAGATCATACAACAACAAAGAAGAAAAAGACCAAGTAGGAGAAAATATAAAACAAAATCTAGCTTTCTCTGTTTTGCTTTTATGATACACCTTCTCCTCTTCTCCTGCACAATCTACTTCTGCGCCGCACTAATCCAACCCTTGTAAAAAGGGGCTCCGGTCTGCAACCTCTTTCAAAACTGCAGGAGAAACTAGTAAACACACTGAAAGAATTACACCCACCCCAGGAATCCTAACAAGAACAGTTGAACCGTAAAAAGTTGGATTGCAAAGATTATGCTAGAATCAGGCAGCTGGGGCGTGATCACGTATGGAATCAGCCAGCTTATTTCTTTCCTCTTCATTCTTCGTTCTTAATAAAAACGTCCGGGCAACCGCCTTGGCATTGTCACCACTATCATCCTACATCCAGAAGCAAGCAATCAGGCGTTCGAATCATAACAGGAAGTATAAGGTGCAGTTAATGCAGGTTTTGAAAAAATATGCCTAGTCTGGTGAGGGGTAAGAATGTTTTTTTCTTTTATTTGCCCCGGGAGGGGGGGGGGACAAAGATGGTCTTACAGATGAAGATAGGATGATGGGAATTGATGACATAATGAGGCGACAAAGTACAATAAACGAAAAAAATGGACAGCAGAATGATATGTCCGCACAGCTAGCTCCTCGGGTATGGGAATAGGAGGCTTCAACAGGGATCA
>NCQV01073184.1:0-10550 GCA_002740545.1 Lophocereus schottii
AAGTAATCCTAAGTCATCGGACTGCTCAGCCGAATGAGGCAGGTGACCAATCAATGGGCCTAGGAATCCTTTGAAGAAAGGACTTAAGTAATGAGCGTTCGATTATGTCGTATCCAATGCTATGCTCCACTTAGGCAACCCAGTACCCTCCGTCAAAGTTTACATGAAGTTTTCAAGTTCATTATTCATTGCTCTGCCAGTAGGCAGAGGCTTCGAAGTTCAATGTGTCATTGTTCTGCCAGCAGGCAGAGAATTCAAGTTCAATGTTCCATTGTTCTGCCAGTAGGTAAAAGATTCAAGTTCAATGTTCCATTATTCTGCCAGTAGGCAGAAGATTCAAGTTCAATATTTCATTGTTCTGCCAGCAAGCAGAGAATTCAAGTTCAATGTTTCATTGTTCTGCCAGTAGGCAGAAGATTCAAATTCAATGTTTCATTGTTCTCCCAGTAAGCAGATGATTCAAAGTTCTATGTTTCATAAGTCTGTTAATAGGCTGAAACTTTCAAGTCCATATGTCCTATAGTTCTGCCAATAGGTAGTAAAGTCAAAGTCATGTGTTACAAAGTCCCGTCAACGGGTAGAGAAACATAGTCAAAGGAGACTCTCAGTTCATATGACGATTTATAAACGTTATACTTTTAATAAACAAGCATGTGATGTTCGAAGGTCATATTGCTACATTATTAGTTTGCTGATCATACGACATGGTTATATATTTCACTTTACAGTTATCACTCCATGTTTTAACAAAGAAATCTATTTCGGCATATGACCTGTTACCGTATGGTATAGTGAAATAATCAGTTTAGTAATTCTATCGCATTGAACATAATGGTTATTATAGCGTAGATGCTAAATTCATATAGTCTGTCATCTGATAGCATCTTCAATGAAATTTCAATGTTTATGTACGACATAGATTACATGAAACAAAGTAAGCTTTCATAATAGAAATCCTAGCAAATGGTGTTTAAGAGTTAACCCCTTTGCCTTCATTGAATTTATGAGTTTATATGAATT
Organism: Lophocereus schottii; assembly: GCA_002740545.1. Taxonomy (NCBI): domain Eukaryota; kingdom Viridiplantae; phylum Streptophyta; class Magnoliopsida; order Caryophyllales; family Cactaceae; genus Lophocereus; species Lophocereus schottii. Next base: position 1,021 of record NCQV01073184.1, read on the forward strand.
TCTTATGATAAGTTATTGAGTGTGGCTATTTTAGAGTTTAAGTTGTTGGAGCGACTGCTATTTCACTTACTTTGTGGTTTAAATATATTGTAAGGTAAGCGAGTTCTTCGAGGGAAGGAATTACGAACAACTTTTGTTTTAGGAGAGGGGGTTATCCACTGAGCGATTATTACTCATTTCCATCTATTATTGTTGTTCCCTTCCCAGGTTTATAAAATATCAGGTAAAAGCCGGTCTAAGTAAGCCGAAATGGAGTCTTTGCCGTCATAAGAATAAAGTTGTATGCTTTGTATGCGAGTCGCAAGATGAATTGATGTAATGGCTTGTAATTAAGTCCGTGTGTGTCTGTTTTGCATATCATCTAGAGTTGCTCTATATGGCCATGTGAGCCAACCATCTAAGTTGCCGATCACTGCTTGTAGTTGGGATGTAAACCCAGTACTCCGGACGCGTGGTCCGTGGAGTTGTATTTTTCATTGTTCATATGTTTTAGTGCTAAATTGTATTAGTTGGTATGCTCTGAGCGAGTGGCCCGTAGAGCGGTGCACTCTAACGGGTGGCCGTTGAATTAGTTGGTTTTATTGCCTTTTTTCCATTGCAGGAAATTTAATATAAGGTTTTAAGTCTGGAAAATGGTCAGTTTTCAGGGAAAACTCTGCCCGTTTTTCCCCAACATTCTAAAGAAAAATGCTCACTAGCCATAGGATTGGGGGCGTTACAGTTTTTGACAGCGGTCGTCAAAAAGTCCGTCAAAACTGAGCTCACATTATTTTCCTATTCTAGCATTTCTAATTTAAGAAATGTCGAAGCACGTCAACAAACAAATTCAGTAAAATTAGTTACGTAATAGAATCCTAAAATTAATATACAGTCGCATTATTAGAATTGTTTTAAAAGTACATACATAGTTTCAACACACATAACAGAAATTGTTCAATTATTTGAACACATCGTAACTCACACAATGGACCAAGGACAAATATGATATGAACGTAACTAGTCATGGGAGGAATCGCCGAAGTCGGTTGTGTCAGACTCATCTTCATCATCATCTTCTGAAGGAGTCGTATCTAGCGGAGCTGTTGTGGACTCAGCCTGCTGACTCTTGAAGAACCTCCACATCATCCTCATCATCTTTCATGAACTATTCAGCTATTTCTTATATATGATAGTGCAATATGTAGAACACATCTAAAAGTAGTAAAGATCATTATAGATAAATATAACGAATATTATTGGAGTAGAAACCCTATAAGCTGAACATAATTTCAAGCATCCTCCAAATAACAAGACCTAAATTTAAATACAGAGCTTTCAGAAAAATGTCCATGCAATTTTTTTTCCATTCATGACTATAGGAGAATAGATTGTACGATGATTAAGGTTAACAACATATAATCAAACTTTAGGCCCCCAAAAAAGAACAGAGAACAATTATTTCATTAGTTTTAGTAAACTATAACTCTGTTTAATAAATCACACTTAAAATAATTCTAAGATATATAACAGATGGCGTAAAAGAATGTGGGTGGAAGATGACCTTGCTTTTTCGGGGGGAGGGTGGGCATGATGAGAACGGTAGTCTTACATGGTCTTCATTGTCCTCCTCCCCATGGGTCATGTTCCCTCTTCTATTTGCTTCTGCATGTTCTCCTATTCATTATTCCTCTTGACTTTCCCTGTCTGACTCTTAAATGCAACATCGACTTATCTATGTATTTCACCTCACAGTTAAAGTCTAAGTCAGTTAATATGATGCATCGATTGCACCAGATGGAAGCACAATTATATTAAGAAATGAGAACAAATACGTGCGGTAATATCAGTCATTAGAATATGACAAAGTAAGAGACATATATAAAATTGAATAAAACATCACATAAGCATTGCTTTTAAAGTATTTCTAGAAATCTTCCACTAAACGACTGCTAGCTAGCACAATTTTAGAAAATGCTTCACTTTCAATATTTAAAATATATCCATTTATAATTGATATGAAAATACAGCCCTCTGTCGTAATTATATTAATTTCTTGTCACTTTGACAAGTAGTATTTATTTCCTCATTGAAGACCAAAAGGAATAGAGATGATGTGGCTAAAGCCAAATTAGGTACTAAAGAAAAATCTAACCAAAAAAATTGACGGTGTATAATTGAGAATGTCATTAATTAAAATAGAAATAAACAAATGACCTTCAACAAGAGTACATAGATATAAAAAAAAAACATAATTAAAAGACTGAAATACTTAGAAGATTATATTTAAAAATTGCAAGGTTGGGGATGCTTACTAACTCAAATGGGAGAGGATCTACTTAAACTTGAAAATTAGTTCGATGACGTACAAAAATTTATTTTCTTTTATTTTCTTTTGATTAATGTTTTGAAAAAATTACTGATTTGAGAACATATATGAGAATGATAAACTAGATATTATAAAAATTGTAGGTTCGATAGAATTACGTATTGGAAATGTATGAACAAAAGAATGAAAATTAATTCAATAAAAGAAGTATATATATGATCACGTCAAAATTAAGGAATAGTGAGAGAAAGTGTGATCCAACTTTCTTTGGAGGGGGATGCAGTTAAATTAATTATATCAATTCATCATTCATGGCTTAAAAGAATATCAGTACATGCAAAATGTATAAAACATCAAAGCACTCAAGCATTGGTATGATGATTACGTACAATAAGAGAGGAGGCGTGTGAAGATTGAAAGCTGATTGCAGTCAAATTAAATTAGACAAAATTAAGTTTGCCATTAATTAGTACTGGCCATATATGATAAATGGGAAAAACATCTGTTTTTGCTCCTCTTACTAATCAACGTACGTGTAGTAGGCAATCCACAATCAAACGAACACTCCCTCTCAGATTTTATTGCAGTCATCAACCCTAAAATTAACATCACTGTCCATCGCCCCATTTTCTCTCTCCTCACCACCTCCATTGATTACGTGTCGATCATGTTTTTGACATGCACTTCAAAACTATTCGATCGGCCGCCCTTTTTTTGTTTTTCTTTATGGACAGTACTAATTAATGGCAAACTTTTGTCCAATTTCACTGCATTCAGCTTTCAATCTTCACATGCCTCCTGTCTGCTTGTTTTCTTCCCTTGTTTTCTTTAATCAACAATTACAATTGACCAAAAGAATACCCAGTTATTACCCATCACTGGAGGCGCCTCCATTGATCTGAAAATCAAGATTCAAAGAACCCAAGGCAAAATGGATCTTATTTATTTTTACTACATTTACTACTTGGATTCTGTGTGCTTTTGCTTCAACCCTTTTTTGAGATCTCCTGACTCGGCTCCAAAGTTTAACCCTCTGTGCAATACTGACATTAAACTGATACACCGCCAAAATCTTCGGATCTGTTTGAACGCAAGACTTGTGCATCTACTGTAGTCAGTATCTGAGGTATTGAAATGCCTCCGGAGATTACTATTTCTGCTTCAAAGTCGATTACCACAAATCAGAAAATTTCATGTTTTACTATATGTAAACTCCACCAGTAAGGAAATTGGCAGCCATCCTACCTATGCCTTCACGGACTGAAAGATTAGGCGTCATAATATCTCTTGAGCTGACAAGAAATATGTCCCCCAAGTAAAGGTGGTTTGTTGGTACATAAACACTGTAGAGTTCTTCCTCACCCAGGTTGCTCTGAAGAGTGACAGTTGATGTGATAAATGCAAGAGCATATTCACCAACACGTGGATGCTTGATGATGGCCACTTCCTTGAAGGCATGACTGTTCTGATCTGGAACAATGACCCTGGCCTTTAAATATTTGTTGCCTTGAATTTCATGCCAAGGCTAAGGTGTAGAGGAATACATTGGATGTTCATACAATCATACCTGGGTTTATTGCTGCACTTATCTGTTTCAAGGCATAGTATATGTAGCTAACAAGCGGCATTTTCTTGATGAACCACTCTCCCAACTGGAGAACAGAAGCTCCCAACCATGATGACATGAACACGCCAACCAAGAAGATGAATGTTATTGAGGTCATAAAGCCAAGACCTAGAAGATAAGATACAGGATTCATGTGTGGTAAAACCAACATAAATAAAGCACAACTGCACAAATCGAGTGACCTCATATTATGCTTATCACAACAAAGTACAAAGTGGCATAAGCTAGAAAGACCATTCTTTCAACAAAAGGGACCATTCAATTTTTCAAAAATAATAATTCTCTAGAATAAAAAAGGTTTCGTTAAGGATAAATAACCCTAATCTTGATACACATTTTAGCATTGTTCAATTACTTTGGCATCCAAACCGAATCTCCTGGGTTAAAGAAAACATTTATGTGCATATTAAATATCAACAATATTTACCTGGCAGAAAAAGGAATACAGATATAACATTCTTCACAACCAGGAAGAAAGAAATCCTGATTTATCGGGTACAAGTAGACACATTTACACCTTCATCTTGCGTTTGGTTACAGAGGATAAAAGAAGAATAGGATGAGGTCTTTTCTGCCAATTAGACCCAGACCATGACTGAAAAAACATAGTAGTTGAAAATTTTTTCCCATGTTATATCCTTATAACAGGGATAACTTTCACCCACATTTAATTTATATGAGATAGTATCACAGTGCTCTTTTGCATTTGAAACATGTATACATCTATAGCATGTCTAGAAAGGATCAAATCGGGATTATAAGCAACTTTCTCACCAGAAAATGGAAATGTTTGGCTGAAACAGATATATAAAACTAACCAAAAAAGTTCAGACCCAGATGCCTATAGATTGGTGAGAAGACGCCATCCACTTTTTGGATAAACCACCAAGTTATGTAAAAGGTGACGGCCAAAGGAAGTAAGATCACGCTGCAACACAGATCAGAATATAAGAAAGAGCCATCAGAGCTTGATGATACCTTGAATCTGACGCATGTCCTTAATAACTTTCTGTATATTGGAGTAGAGACGATACTTAACTAATACAAGTTCCAAGCAAGACGCCACGGAAAAGCTCATGTCTGATCTTAAAAGGCATACTCAAGAATTAGAAGAGTCGAAGGAAGCTTTGGATTTCAAGGGTGGGCTATTAGAGTGTGCAATTTTTTCAACATTTAATGGAAACTGAACTCTAACTAAACAAAATTATCATATTTCTAAGGTTTTCATGATGGAACTGAACAGTACTGGGCAGAATTGGATGCCGGTAAGTTTGCTTCCTCGATTGCATACGAGGTTTCTCAATTTTCTTCCTGAATATACACAATGGTTTTCCAGGACCCAAAGTGATCAATGAACCAAAGAGTATATTTATGATCTTCATTTTATCAATCCCTCTGGTTTACTCAGAAAATCTCTTTGCGTACTTAAGAACCACACAATCAACTAATCAACACTCAGCTTACATGGAACAAGAAAAAATTGAAAGCAAAGCTTATATAATGGTGGCCAACTTTCAAACAGAATGACAGCCTATACAGAGCATGGAACAAAACTGAAGGTACACAAAGTATTGCATAAGTGTAGCAATTAGCAATTACCTTCCTGACATAAATTTTTTGGTTGCCCAGCTATGAAGGACTTTGCAACATGCCTACACAAGCCAAAAAGTAAGACAATTATGTGAATGCATCTTTTGGGGGGAGGGGAATCTGCAACCCACAGGGGCCAGAAGGCACACACTAGTCTCCAACTATTCAGTAAATGTCAAGGAAGCAGCAGCAACCTTGTCGGCTTGTCTACTGCATTTTGATGTAAACTAAATGAAATGCAGAGGCCGAACTTAGAACACATTAGAGCCCAAGTTAAGCACTATAAGGGTGGTGTATTGGAGAGAGCCCGACTTCCAAACAAAAGAGTTGAGTTCAAATCCAACCACAAGCATGGAGAAGTTTACCCCTGTGCCTTCTAAGTGGAGTGGGAAGCCAAATCTGATTACATAGAAGAGCGCACAACTTAAAACAAGTTGCTGAAAAGCACAGACACTCTCCTCAAGTTAGCATATCTGTGTCTGATACAATTCGGACACTGCCACTGCACAGACATTCTCAGGCACATACCACATATACAAGAAATTGTGTTTTTGTAATNNTGCATTGTTAGAATGAAAGAACTACAGGCGATTTTTCATTTTTCACTTCCAAAAACAACCCTCACATAGCTAATAGTACAATGCATACTATAATCACAATCAATTACATAAACATTATTCCATCAATTCATGTCAATTAAAGGTGTTGAAGCATATTTTCCTTGACAAAAAACGAGAAGGGGGGGGGGGGCTAATGTGGTAGTGTCATAGAATGCCCATCTCTTATATTGATATTAGTGTTCATACTCCATAGACAACCAAGTACATAGATATGTAGCGGTATGGGCAACGTAATACTTAAAATAATGAAAAATGTAGTAACAAAATTTGTGCAAAATGCTTGTTCCGCGACTTGGTTAAAGTTTGCCCTTCCTTATTTCCATGCTCATATGTTTCGACACCATCCTCTTCAAACTAAAAGAAACAAATCCCTAAAAAAATGAAACTGCTAAATGAAATCATAAACCATTTGCTTCAGAGAAACCAGGGCCAAACCCTAACCCCACACCAATTGTAACCGGACGGCAAACACAATACACAAATGAATGAATTGCGTAAAAATTGAAGTCGACAATTTAGGAACGCAAAATGTTGAACGACATGAAATGAGTAACGAAGACATAACGTACCTCTTTGCTGGGAGAATGGTGGAATGGAACAGAAGAAGAAGAAGGGGCCGAAGGCGATGCAGGTTTAGAGCTTCCACTGGCGACTGACAATGGCGGAGCAGAGACGGGTAGGAGTAGCTCTAGATCCCTCTCTCTCTCCCTCTCTCTTGTTCCCATTGATCTCTCTCTCTCTCTCCCCCTCTCTCTCTCTCTCTCCCCCTCTCTCTCTATCTCTCTCAGGCTCCGGTGTTCGTTACGGGAGCTCTCAGTAACGAACTTTTCGTGGCCTCGCCTCTCAGTTCTCGTCTCTCATTCTCCCAGCTCTTCTTTCTATAATTTTCTCTTTTCTTTTCTTTTTTAAAATTTATTATTGCTCCCAATGAAGATGAACTTGTTAGCATGACCATATGTAATAATTTATCACAGGAAATATGTAAACGAATTTGCATGACTATATGTAATAATTTATCAATTTTAACATCGAGTTTTTATTTAACATTTTTTTGATGAAGATCTAAAAAATAAGTGGAGGATCTTCCCTCAAAAAAAGGTGGACGAGAAGAAAAATAAATTGAATGTGTAACGTATTTGACGTATCATCTCTCATCTGTTGTCAAAACGAGCATAACTCATCTGGTATATAAACCTTGAAGCATCCCCATCCTTTGGATACAATTCCCATGGAAGCATTTGCTTTTCGTGCATGAGACCCTCTTGTTGGCTATTAGCCTCGATTTTCCTTCTGCACTAACCTATACTACCACCTCAATATTAGTAATTTTTTTATGTAGAATTTAATAAAAATAGAAAACTTACCCTTCTGTATATATACACATTAAAAACTCATTTCTCATAATCATCTATTGAATTGACAATATAGCTCAGCCAAAAAAAAAAGGATTTAATAATCCCATTGGTACTTTCAAAATTTTCGAAAGCCGCTGGCCTCTGAGGCCGGCGACAGAGTTGAACTTATGCTGCGATTCGAATCCTTCAATTGTTTGTTTCCGAAAATTAAATTTCCCGGTTAATCTCCCATCCACAGAGAGAGAGAGAGAGAGAGGGAGGGAGGGAGAAATGGTGACATGGCGTAACTCCGCGGAGAAGCTATTCTTTGATCATCGGAGATCATTCCGCCGCCATTGCCATCCCCTCATTTTCTCTGTGATAGGTACGGCCTTCTTGCAACTCGGTACTCTGTTCCTTCTCCCGTTTATATGAACTGTGACTAGTGTTTCCATGGCTTTGCTAAATTTCTTCCTCGTATATGGAAATTTTGAATCTGCTGATGCGAATTAATGTCCGTTCTTCTGATTATGGATTTCTGGTCGATGTGTGCAATTTCTAGGGTTTAGTTTTCGTGTCGTGATGTTTTTTTGACCAATTACTGGCTCAATCACAATGATAATTGCAATGTAGAATGGTATTGTCCTTTATTTTGTCGAATTCAGTTGCTCCAGTCTAGTTTTGTAGCTCTAATCTAATTTGCGGACAATTTGAGACTGATTCTAGAGTCATAGAGATTAAAATTGTGCACAAGATGATCTTATGGAATTTGGCATGCTCATTATTTGGAATCAAGTAGAGCAGCGATGAGGACGAGAGTGACAATTTGAGAAGTGCTGTCGGTAGCGTTTGCTGATACTGTCTAATGAATTTTATCGAAAAGACATCGTCGGAAATCAATTGAATAGTATTGGCTATTGTCTATGTTCAACTTTCAATAAAAACACTTTTTCTACAATGTAGTGATGTCAAAATTTAGCAGTAAACATTGGGTCGAATTGTGTACTCTTTTTCTTGTTAAAGTTCCTTAACCATCATAGGATGCTATTTTTTCTTTTTTTTTTGGGATTAATCCTTACTGCTATTTACGACATTGCTGTACTTCAGTGGTTTCAAAAGTACGCATCAATTTGCCTAAGGGGGAAAAAGTTTAGCATTGGCTATTGATTGTGCTGGATTGGTGTTATAGCGGCTGTCTTCATGGCGTTGCTCTGTTTTACTTTTGTAGTATTGATTGTGAGCCTTGGAGCAACTGGTAAGGTTGTCTCCGTGTGACCAAAAGGTCACGGGTTCGAACCGTGGAATCAGCCACTGACAAAGTCAGATTAGGCTGCCTACAATTCACCCCTTGGGGGTGCGGCCCTTCCCCGGACCCTGCGTGAACGCGGGATGGTTGTGCACCGGGCTGCCCTTTTTTATTGTGAGCCTGCGCTATGGATATTTCACCTCTAGTTAGTCATCGTCTGCGTTATGATTTCTTCATGCAGGCCTGCAGATGTCCCGGATGGGCAGCAATGTGCATGTGATTATGTGAAGGAGAAAAAGAATACCAGGAAATTAGGAGAGAAGTGTACAGGCAATGTCAATATGATTATTTGGCGACTGCTGGTATATTCAATTCATGATTTTTCCTGTGTGATGGCAAGACCTCTGCTGATATGAGTGTAACGGTGGCTTGTTTGTGAGAACCCCAACCAATGCACATTTCATATGAATCATAGGGCATGATGTATGTTTGATCTATCCACAACTTCTATCCAGATCCCAGAAGGTTGAGGATTTCACTGTGGCATCAATTTGACATTGGAATTCTATCTGCACACTCGTCTATGTTCATCAAATTGCTTTTTGTTCAACTACGAATTCTTTCTATATTTTCTGCAGTCTTGCTAACTTTAGTTTCTGTTATCCTTTTATTTTTGTGATCTTGAGGAAATAGGTCTCACCTGATGACCTGAGGATATACACTGAGTTAGAAGGTTTAACATCAGTTGTTGGATTCAATTTTCTTGGAGGGAAGTTGTGGCTTCATTTTTTTTTTGGTGGGGGGGGGG
>NCQV01073184.1:10633-21544 GCA_002740545.1 Lophocereus schottii
TCTTCTTTCTGTGCTTGTTATCATTCATAATGTTTGTGTTCTGTTTTTGACTTAAAAGACCTCGTGTTGAGTAGAATTTGGGTTTGCATTATATGACTAAGTTACTCTGGTTTAGCGCAGCTCACTAATCATCAGAAGGCGGTTTATATTCATTTTTGCCTGGGAGCCAGTATACTTAGGTGCTGTAGGCATCCTTGCAATACGAAGTTGTGTCTTAAAGTAAGACTTCTTGCAGCTGGCACCCACTTGTAAGTTGCAACCACAAGTATTGCACTTTTCCTTGGAAACAGTTGGGCCCATGTGTACACCATTGGATATAGATTTGCTTTTGTTCTCCAGTCTTGATCTGTAGGTTATTTGATTGTTCCTTTGAGCACATTGACCTAGCAAAGAGTCCAATGGGCATGGGCCTTTCACCTTAGGTTTGGTCCTACTCTCTCATTGTTGTTTCTGAGGTTGACTCTCTTGTCGTCATTTATGAGGTCAAGTTGGTTACAGATTTGAGCTTGATGTCGAAATTTATTCAAAGACACAATGGGTGAATGCATCCCCTTAAACCCATGTTTATAACATAGCATATTGATGCTGTAATCTTATTTCCTGTAGATTCAGATTCATTCATTACTGCCTCGTAGGAGAGTCCGCATTTCTGTTACCCTCGGGTGATGGATGCTTCTCAGACGCAGTTAAGGCACTAATAGCTTACTGTTAGCTGCTTATCAGAATTCAGGTCCATTCTTTGATTTAGAAACTTATCCTTAGATTTAAGTTCTTATGCTGTGAGCCCCCCAGATAAGGGTGTACGCACTTGGTTATTTATTCCCACTTCTTATTTTACTCTTTGGCAAACGAATGAAAACTAGTGTACACAGATAGACCCATACATCGATAACCCTATGCCTTTTGATAGAATGATGGTTATGGTCACTAACATTGAGTAAAACTTTTAGCTTATTTCTGCCTTCCGTAAATCTACACTGCGAGTGACTTGAGTTCCTATGTTATGTGTTCCTTGGCTGCTGCTATTATTGTCTTTGTCTGAGTTGCTTGCTTCTTGTGAAGAAATGCCTTGGTTGAGACAGTCACGGCTGTGGTCGAAGCTGTTGAATAGTTTGAGACCTTCGTAGATGTAGAGTGAAAATGGAGGAACACTAGTAGATGATCAGAAAATTTCGACTCTAAAAGTAATATGCATTGAGTATGAAAGAAATTGGTCTGTAGTCCATGATGCTACACCTTGTTTGAAGCTGCCAAGTGACAGTACATAAATCTTGATCCAGAAATGTCTGATAAATACTGGTTGGTGGTTTTGTTATCGAGCTGATGGTACATATCTTCAAAGTTTCCTGACACAAAAGATGCTTTGCCTGAAGTTATTGAAAGAAACAAAGAAAGACTTCTAAGCCTTCTGAAATTACATTTTGATAAATTCAGGAGCCCAAAGGATTGCCGAGCCTACGTTTTAATAGGTTTAGAGTGATGATATTTGATGCGTAACATGTTGAGTGTGATTCTTCTCAAATACAATGCATAAAGTTAACGATCATGCCTTTACTTGGATTATACAGCGTCTCTCTTCCTGATAAAGGGCAGAGCATGGTCAGATCGATGGGCTTTCTTATAGTGCTCCTGAGTTTAAACGTTGAGGGTATGCAGGAAAGTTGGAGTGCTAGGTGTATGCATCTTTGGTCCGGAATTGTATATTAGGAGTTTTTGGTATCTGTCCCATTGACATCTGTCATCTGATAATCACAAGACAGCACCAGTTTCTGTAGTGTGATTAGTAGTTTTAAATAATGAAACATAAAATCAATGATTGTTGTGGGCAAATACAATTCCAGGAAACTATGGATGTGGGGTGCTGAAACTGGTGGCTTAGAACAAACGTGATTCTTATAATTTATGATGATATAGCCGGCTAATAGACCCCTAAACGGAAAGCAGCTGGAGCCTAGCAACTTTTTTATGACATGAAAGATGCATGGTAGGTGTGCATTTATTTTTATGCGAAAAGTGGGGTTAAGGCAGATAGGGTACTGTGGACTCTCGAGATCGGTAACCTGCCCCTCTCTAGGCTTGCAGCTGTTATGTCTTCTTTCTCCATTCATAACCCACACCTATGCAGTGCGAAGTTATAGTCCCAGAAGACCATAATTTTCCCTATGCATATATCCGTTTCTAGTTGTTTTACCCCTTTGTTTTCTGAAGTGACTTCATATATAACCTTTTTGCAAATCAATCAGGGATCTGCAAATGCAGTTGCTAGCAGGTGTAACGAATGTCTTAAGTTATCATGCTTCTCTGATCTGGTTCAGGCCAGAGGCTGCACACATTATAGAGTATACTTATTCTTAAGAAGATGGTCATGGTCGTCGGCTAAAGTGAATAATACATCATTAGCATGTCCAGAGTTTGACAATGGATTTTAAATTGGATAAATTTGCATGAGAATATTCACGCATTTGTAGGTTTTTGGCTTAACTTACTTCTGTGAGTCAGACTGGGATTTTGTTATATACGTACTCTTTGTTCTCAAGTTCATGTATGGCTGCCATGGAAGATTTTGAATGAATGTGACAATGTGTGATCATTGTACTCTTTCTTGGCATTATACATCCAGAATGAAGCAATTATGAAATTGTTATTTTGCTTGTAGGATCGTGAATCTTTACATCTGTCTTTAAAGCTTCATTTGATTGGTAATTATGAAATTCTTTAGATCTGTCCTGGGAGGTTTGACTGTTTGACAATTAATAGTTAAACAGAGGGTCACCTGTCTTGACACTTTCAGATGTTTCCTCTTTTTTTTTTTCCCCTTTTCGTCTAAGTTATGGTATTTTGATTAGTTGTATGCTTTGCGTTCTTAATGTTAATTATTTGTTCGCTAAGAAGGATTACCAACTTTTATGCATCAAGCTATCTATTGCTGTTTCATGGTCCGCATTCTTCTGATGCTGATGTGATACTGATAAGTGGCCTGCTTTTTTGGTTAATGGTAGGACTCCATAGATCAAAAGCCCGAAAATTACGGCCAGTCACACTGCTCATCCACTAACTATAGATAGATATACAAATCTTGCCATTGTCCTACAGTAGTTTAATCACTGTTTTGGAAGCTTATGATTTAAAAATGTGATCTAGCTATCCTGATTTGATGCTGATGTTGCATTTTTGCCTGCTGTGAAGGTGGATCTGACCGACCATCCAGCATTCCGTGGGAACCAGCTGTCCAATAGAATGCAGTTAAAAGCAAAGGCTGGAGAGCGATAATCCAGGTCATTGAAATGGTGGCTTTTATCTACTTTTTTTGCATGCCCTAACTGTCTTCTTCAAACATCATATATTCTTCTCTGCTCAGAGTTTTTAAATATGTTTAAAAAGGAATAACAAGTATGGGTAGAGTTGGGAAAAGTTGACCCGACACAATTACCGACCCAAAACCGACACGAAATTAAGCGGATTTGGGTATAAATTTTCGACCTATTTAATTAAGTGGGTTGACACATTCAACCCGTTTAATTAAATAGGTTATGTTCAAATTGAGATTCTCGACACGAAAAAGTACCTATTTAACCATTTAATTAAATAAGTTAAATAAATCAACTCATTTTTTCATTTTTTATTTATCCACTTACTTATTATTAGATAATTAAGAATATAAAAATTTTTAAAAATTGTGAATTATGACGAATCAGGGAAATTCTAAAGAGTAATTATTTAATGTGATATGTAAACTTAATTTTTAACACTGTAATTACATATTAATTAAAAATGTTAAATACGTAAATAGTTAATTAAACGACTGAATTTGATCTGTTTGTCTTAAACGGGTTAAGCGGATTAACCCGTTTAAAAATTAAATGGGTACAGGTCAAGATTTTTCAACCCGTTTAATAAACGAGTTAGGTTCAGGTCGAGAAATTCTCAATCCGCTTAAGTTCGACACGAATACGAATCCGACCCGATACGACCTATTATCCAGCTCTAAATATGGGCTTTGTTTACTAGAATCTAATCAATTGAAAATTCGGGTGTGAAAGAGTCGCAGCCAACCGTCATTCTTTCATCCCTTTGACGCTAACAGGCCTATGTCAACCTTTGTAGGCCTTTGTTGGATTGATAATAGACAGAGAGGGCACCATTGTGATGCCTCTCAATGATGGTTTCTCCTTCTGGTCCATTAAGTGCTGCCCCTTGACAGGAGCCTCAATGCCACTTGTTGGGCTACTATACATGGTGTGCTTGATTTTGAACCGTGTTGATCTCTTGGTTTTGTTCATCTGGATTAGTTTTAGACTTTTGGCTTTGATATTTTATGGATTGATCACAACGCGTTTCTAAAATTCTTTTGTGAAGGAGAAATGCTCACCCATCAGCACTTCGGGCTATGATTGCTAAGGAAGACCCTCCTTATTTTTTTGGTCTGTTGATAAGGAAGATTATTTTTGAGGTTTTGTACTTAGAAACTAAGGGATTAAACATCATCAACACAAGAAACTAAAAGGCAGAGTCAAGTTCTTGCATGTGAATATCTCTTTTGCCTTGCCTGGAATTGTGGCATGGATCTCAGCATAATAGGGATCTGCCTAGTGTTCTCTTTAAGTTATAATCATGACCCATCTCACCTCAGCTAAGTTGACCGATCAGGAAGATTTTCTAGTATGGTGAAGCTGAGAAGCTGCGGTTCTGAATTTATCTTCTGTTTGCTAGCTGTTTCTGCTATGTCATAGTCCCAAGCCTGTCCCTGCACTTCATACTCGAGGAAGTTGCTTGAATGTCTTATCATTTGTTGCGTCTCCCCTTTGAGCCGGAATCTAGGTTATAAAATCTTTTTGAGGAGGTAGGCAGAGTCAATAGCATCCTAAATCTGTACCTTCTTCAACCCCTTTTTCAATCTCTGTAGCTTGTATGTCAGGACTCAGGATGATGAGACACTCTCCTTTGATGCCTCTCAATTCTTAGTGATTATTGCTCCATGGTGTTCCAAAAATGAGAACCGTTTAGTGTTGCCTTTCTGCTGTTATGCATGATGTGTTTTCACATGATGTTTCGTCTTCAGTCATGTTTCAGCACGTCTAATGCTTTCATTTTAAACATTGAGTTTGAGAACTTGTCCATCCTGCTTGTTCTTATGTCCAATTATACTGAAACTTGTACTATGTTAAATTGTTATCTCATGGTCCTTAGTAAGTACATTCCTTTGAAGGCAATGTGCACTTGCGTTAGAAGAATGCCAAATTCTTAAGGCTATAACTACATCTTTTTGGGGTTTGGCCAACAAGTTGCTCAGGGCATTTTTTTCTTATAAGCAAGGAAGTCTGTCATTCAATTCTCCTGTCATCCCTTTCTCATTACTTCGTCTCTCACAATGTCACCCTTTTACACTGCACAACCCCCCCCCCCCCCAAAAAAAAAAGTGTGGGGACGTGGGGGAGGGTTGAAAGTAGGGAGGAAGCGCAATCATGCTATTCGCGGTTTGAAAAATTGTGCGGCCGCAGATGAGCTTTGGCGCGTGTGCAATGATTGAAGTGACGGGGTTCTCTGTTTATCATCTTTCTCAATTCTCATGACCCATGACCCACAAGCGATGAGCTCTGACGATGGGGTCGTCTTTCCAATCTTGGTCCTGAAGCTTGTGCGGTGGGACCGAACCCCTTCCTCTTCCTTCGCGGCCCCTGCCGGTGTTTTGCCTTCTAGCATGAGGAGTTGGGATCTTTCATGTTTTTGTGTCCAAATATAGAATTTTTTCTATGACTCTTTGTTCATATTTCAGAAAGTAACTGCTGTGGTGAATTGGCTGGTTAACTTGGAATACCTTGTTAGTGTATCCTCACGGGGACTGTTATTCTTAGTACAGAGTTTGTGTTTTATCCATTGATACCATAAGAAGCTTGTTCATCTCAAGCAATCCCTCTCACCAAAAAACGCTTTTATTTAAGTTCTTTGTACAAATTTTCATCTTGTGAGTTCAATTACAGCAAACATTAATTTTTGTATAGGTTGAGGCATTTTGTATGTAATAATTTGATCAGTCGGTCAATCGGAACACGCGGTACTATTCTAAAGGTTGATAGCTCTACTATGAAGGTAAGTGGACCTATATATTCCTTTGATTAATTTAGCTCTGTTTTCCATATATGCGAAGATAACATTTTCAATTGTGAAAATTAGTAGGTTTTTTAGTAATAAATCTCTTGTTTGTATAAGTGTTAGACTTAGGTCCTAGTGTAAGTACTATGCTAACTTGAAGGATTGTCCTGTCGAATTCAAAAAAGAAGATTAAAATCTTAGCTCTTTTATATTTAAATGGATAGGTATTATATCTTAGCTTCAATATGAATTATGTTAACAATTGTTAATTTTTTTAATAATTTCATTTTTAAAAATAATGATCATCTTAACATGGCCTTGTAGATATATATAGAGGCACATATGATGACTTTTCAAAAAAGAAAAAAATTGAAAAAACTATATATATAAAAAAATCTTACGTGATTTTGGTGCTCAATAGCCCTAATTGTATTGAAAATGCAGATTTAATAAATTTTGCCCTTAATATTCTCTTTGAACCAAAATAAAGTTTGAAAACGTTACAGTTTAACAGACAGCTTGAAGAGACTATAGTATGATGGAGTTATGAACCAAACGATTTGCATCCTAGGTGTGTATCGTCTTTATTTGATGGGTATGTTAATGTTAGCTAGAAAACCAAAAAAGCAGACAAGTGCGAAAATAAAATAATTGATCTTATAGCTTATAAGAAGCGTCTGCCTTTAGAATGCGTAGGCTCTATCATAGCGTCTCCAAGTACCAAGTGTCGCTCAAGCCAAGCCAGATGAAAGTGGCAAACCGGCCTTGTCGTTTTGTCCCTCTCCCTTGTCCAATGAGATGCAGCGGGAGTATAGGCATGTAACTCTGGAATGACGACATTGAATATTGTTAGGCTAGAGCTTAGACCAAGTATAGGACGAACTGTAGCAGCAATGATTGATTTTTATCGTTACCCTTAAAGAGGAATAGAGTCAAGTCAGTCTGTAAAATTGCATACGTGTTTCTTCCAGCGCTTTCGCCTTAGAGCTTCACCAGGGGGAGGAGAGAAGGGGTGTGCGGGAGGGGCAGTTCTCTGCTGGAGTAATTTTCATTAGATAAAAAATTTAATAAGATAATTATTTTTATAAAAATAGTTACAAAAATATATTTTTAAATTATCTTAATAATTAATTATTAATATATCTTTTAATAAATAATTAATTTAATTAATTATTTATAAAGAGATATAAATTAATTTAGATGATTAACTAATTTATACCTTTTAATAAAAAGGGTGTGTTTATGAAGAAATATGTCTCTTTTGAAATGATATTTGTGAAAGGATGCTACTCTTTTATGAAGATGTGTAAATATCCATATAAATATGTGGCATGGTGGCATGTGAATAGTAATGTCTTGATAGGTATGATAAAGAAAGTTATACTATCACTATAATTTCCAGAATTTCTGTTATATTTTGGACACCTAGGGAACTATTTTCATGAGTGCAACACGCAGATAGGGGAGACTTCTTTGTATTCTAAAGACCTATTCAGGTAGTTCTGTTGCACGTGGGCGCGAATAGAGTCTTTAGAAAAATAATAATTGCACCTCCCCAGAAACCTCGATTAATTTAACACTGAGTTTGTCTATGACAAACTGAGATACGTTTCCATCAAATCGAATTTTACACCAATAATCTAATGACTCTAATTCGTCGGATACAAAGAAGCTGATTATTTATGTGTCAATTGAGGATTTGATGGAGATAGATACATGATTGTAAAAGGGATGCAATGGCTATGGTGTATTGTTTGTACTAGTTTTCTCTTGATGGAATCAACATTAATGTTGATTTGTTCATACAACAACGTAATATCTGTAGCCTAAAATTGTTGTATGTAATTATTGATTATGAGATCTAGAGAGATCTATAATCATATTTATAATTATATGGCGAGAATTTGATATAAATATGATATCAAATGCATTATATTATAGCCTCGAATAGATAAATTACTTTTGGGAAGTCTATGAACTTACACAATTTAAATTGGACATGGCAATGACGATAATATGACAATTATTTCCACATAATCAAGTGTGCATGCAATCATTTATTTTACGACTTGGCTATTGATAGAATTCTCACGTAGACGTCGCTATTAGAGGGGTGGATGCAACATGTTAATTGAGAGATACGTGGTTCTCCTCTTTGCTTTCACTTTTCCTCTTTTGCATTTGTCTCAAATACAATGCATTTGACTAATTTTCTGGAGATAGTGGACAATTGAAAGTCGATTAACCACCAATCATGCGTGATAGCTTGTGCGTCGTTGATTGAAAACATTAGGTTTTTATGATCTTCTATTTATAATTAAATTGTTATTGATTAATGAATTAATTCACAAATGATGCGTAGCTTTTGTTGCCAAAAGATTATGTGCATGTGAATTGATGATATAATTGAACTAAATAAACATGTTACAGATTGCAACAATCTGTGGTTATTGATATTTTATATCATGCATGTAATAGGATTGATCATAACTGTCCGGATAGTGTTGATTTATCATGATAGTGCCAAAAGGTTTTATTCTCATGGGATTATGGAAATACGCCTTTTATAGGTTATTCTCTTGTACCCTCTCTTACATATTAAGAACATAAATGTCCATGCGTTTTAGTGGACATTGAAGTCTTTTTGGTAATATTCATTTGATAAATGCATGATTCATAAAATATGGTTTATGGATCAATATCTAATGTGAATGTAAGAATAAATTATTCATCCTTTATAAAAATAAATATAAAATATAATTTATTGATTTCTATCTAATTCTAATTTGCTAAAAGTATAAGTCCATGGATGCTTTGATTGGACTTGTTAATGCATATTTTAGTATGATTTCTAAATGTCTATGTTTTTATTCTGAACATTTGAATGTTATTTACTCCAATTTTAAGAATTGGAATTCAGAAGAATAACTGTTTCATCTTTCATGAAAATATATGGTGTTTCATTTAAAGGTTTTAGTATACTAAAATATGAAGGTCCATATAATGGAGTTGTTAGCCCGCGCAATTATTTACTCTAATTTAGAGTAAATGGTGGGGGTATACTATATTTATATGGTGATGAAATACGTGTTTAAGTCCATTAATTGAAATTATGACTATAATCTCAAATTGGACTGGAATGAAAACATGAAAATATTTTCATGTATAAACCTTGTTTAAAGGTTGAGATATCCAAGTTTTAATATTTGGACTTTGGTTTAATAGATGGTTGACTTTGCAAGTCTTCTGGGCCCATTCTTAAGACTTACAAAGGTAATGAATCCGGATGAACAAATAACTATACACGTGTATTTAGTATAATAACTTCAAGTCATGACACGTTTGCAAAGTTATTATTATCAAAGTCATAGAACGCATCTAATGACTTTGGAATGGATGATGCAAAGCTCATGTT
The DNA here is from genome assembly GCA_002740545.1 of Lophocereus schottii. Classification (NCBI taxonomy): domain Eukaryota; kingdom Viridiplantae; phylum Streptophyta; class Magnoliopsida; order Caryophyllales; family Cactaceae; genus Lophocereus; species Lophocereus schottii. The sequence continues at coordinate 20,139 of NCQV01073184.1, forward strand.
AAGTTACTCATGGTGAAACCTCAACTTAACGCTCATAAAAACATCGAGTTTTAAGTTCAATGAATCAAAGTACATCATCTTTGTGATTTGTTAGCATTTATTATTACAATTACCATCCAAGTAGAGTACCAAATAACCCATATTTTTAAATGGAGGGTGAGTTGTTGCTCTTAATAAACCTCAATGAAGAAAATTTGAGTCGATATAGAAAAAAAAAAATTTGATTAGGTTGTTTATACTTAATCAATGGTGTGACTTGTTTCTTGTTCTCAAATGATTCCATTAATACTTTATGGGGGGCATTGATGAGGTTTACTTAGTAAGTGTGAAATGTGGCTGCTTCTGTCGAGTTTCGGCTTGGCTCTAGAGCACTTACAAAATAGATACAAGACACATGGCTGTTAATAGTGTCAAATTACTAAGTGATCTGGGACGGAAGTCTTGTGTGTGACTTAGATGCAAGTTGTCAGAGAGGATAACTGGTTTAAAGTATAACCTACCATGTTATCCTGATCATTTGACGGACAAGTCACTAAGATGGGAGTTCAATCGCAAGATACCTTTATTTATGCACGAGACCTCCAGAAATTCGAGAAACCATTTGTTATGGAAATGGTGGGAATTGTTGGAGTAATTTTCATTAAATGAAAATTTAATAAGATGATTATTTCCATAAAAATGGTTATCGAAATATATTTTTGAGTTATCTTGATAATTAATTATTGTAATGCACCTTTTGGTAAATAATTAATTTGATTAATTATTTATGAAGAGGTACAAGTTAGTTTAGATAATTAACTAACTCATACCTTTTAATAAAAGGGTGTCTTTCAATGAAAAGAGTGTATTTATAAAGATATATGTCCCTTTTGAAATAATATTTGTGAAAGGATGCTATTCTTTCATCAAGGGGTGTGAATATCTTTATAAATATGTGGCATGGTAGCATGTCAATGGTAATGCCTTGATGGGTGTGATCAAGAGAGTTATAATATCATCATAATCTCTAGAATTTCTGTCATGTCTTGGACACTTAGAGACCTATCTTCATGAGTGCAACACGCAGATAGGGGAGGCTTCTTCGTATCCTAAAGACATATTCAAGTAGTCCTGTTGCACGTGGGGGCGAATAGAGTTTTTAGGAAAAGAGTAATTGCACCTATTTAGAAACCTCAATTATTTTGACACTGAGTTTGTCTATAACAAACTGAGATACGTTTCCATCAACCTGAATTTTACACCAACATTTTCCAGTGGACAACTTGAGGCAACGGGCTCAGGGGGAGGCTTGCGTAGGTGAGCCTGCTCACCGGCTTTTGTTTGCTTTTGTTGCTTTTTTATTTTTCTTAATGTTTTTAGTTAGTTTTTTTTTAATTTTAAAAATAAACTTGTGTGTTATAAAGTGA
>NCQV01073195.1:0-16686 GCA_002740545.1 Lophocereus schottii
GAATTTGCCAAAATTAATTTTGACAAGCTGGTTTGCTAGCTAATTAAACAAAGATTATATGGGATTAAAGGACGATGTAAAGTAGACTTGGAAAAAGTTGATCCAATATGATTACCGTTCTGAGTCTGACATGAAGTTAAGTGGGTTTGGATATAAAGTTTGAGCCTGTTTAGTTATATGAGTTGGCACCGTAAACCGGTTTATTTAGTTCGGTTAGGTTAATGTTGGGAATCCTAACATGAAAAAATGTCTAGTCAACACGCTTAATGAAACAAATTAAATAGGCCAAAGCGTTTACCATTCATTTACTATTTACCATTTATCGTTTACATTTCTGGTGAGAATTAGGGTTTGTGGTATCTTTTATGGACTTGTTGGTTGCTGACTTACTGGTTATGTTATTTAGAATTTCAGATAATTTGCACTTTATTGTTTAAGAATTGACTTGCACATGGTTTGTAACTTAAGTAGTTGGTTCTTATGTGAACTTTCTCGATTGTAAAATTATGTTGTTGCTGATTGTTTTGCTAGAATAAGCTCTGAATATGCAGGAGCCTATAATTTAGCTGCGACTTTTGTATACTTTTGAAAGCAGCTTTGCCTTAACAGGCTGAAAAATATGTAATTTGTTGGTAAATTATTTTCGGTTGAAATTTGTGTTGCAATTAAACATGTTGGTGGATAAGTGGGTAACCCCAAAACTAACTCGTTTACCCATTTAGATAAACGGGTTAAGTTCAGGTTAACATATTTAAATATTAAGCGGTTTGGGTTGAACTTTTTAAAGCCATTTATTAAACATGTCGGGTTCAAGTTCAGAAGTTTTCAACCTGTTTAAATTTGATATGAACACAAACTCGGCCCCACACGATGCATTACCCACTCTAATATAAAGTGAGAAGAAACCTAGATCCTATCTTTAGATAAGAAAACAAGTGTTCAAGTCGACTAATTCCCATCAAACCTCGTGTCATAATTTCCTTATCATTCAGAGGGCAATTTACTTTTTGGTTTTCCCTTGTAGTATCTGAAACTGCAGTTTCTGTCAGAATAATCACGTAAATAATCCAGCTATGACATTAGAATAAGAAAAAGGGGAACTAATATGTTGATCTTATTGTTTTGGAACATGCAGGTATTGGAACTCTGCTATTGACTTGTGCTATGTTCTGGTTATGCTGGCTTTGTAAAACTAGAAAGAAAAGAAAGAATATTAAACTCAGAGCAAAATACCTTAAGACAAGGTTAGAGGAACAGGGAAGTGCCGACGGAGACGCTGTTGAGAATATAAGATTATTTATGGTGAAAGAGTTGAAGAAGGCTACAAACAATTTCAGTAAGGATCGTGTACTTGGTCAGGGAGGTCAAGGTACTGTTTATAAAGGAATGCTGACTGATGGGCAAGTTATCGCAGTTAAAAAGTCAAAACTATCCGACGAAAGTCAATGGAAGCAATTTATCAACGAGGTGATTCTTTTGTCACAAATTAGGCATAGGCATGTAGTCAAGTTGCTTGGATGTAGCCTGGAAACAAAAGAGCCACTAATAGTCTACGAGTTTGTCCCTAATGGAACCCTCTTTGAACATCTTCACAATCGCAACAAGGAATTCATACTCTCATGGGAAATGCGTTTGAGAATTGCTTCAGAAACTGCTGCTGCAATTGCGTATTTACATTCGGGTTCTCCAACCCCTATCTATCATAGAGACATAAAGTCAAGTAACATCCTTTTGGATGGCAAGTACGTAGCTAAACTTTCGGACTTTGGGATTTCAAGATCAGTAGCTATTGATCAAACTCACTTAACGACTTGTGTGCAAGGGACATTAGGTTATTTGGATCCTGAATACTTCCAATTTCATCAATTTTCGGAAAAGAGTGATGTGTATAGCTTTGGTGTAGTCCTTGTTGAGCTTCTCACAAGACAAAAGCCCACACAGTTAATAACATTGGAAGAAGAGGAGGAAGAAAAAGTTAGTATGGTGGAGTACTTTATGTCTTCGATGAGTGAGTCTACGTTATTGAAGATTTTGGATCCAATAGTTTTACAAAGTAATGCGAAAGACGAGATTATGGCAGTTGCCAATCTTAGTGAACGATGCTTGAATCCTAGGGGGATACTAAGACCCACCATGAACGAAGTTGCAACGGTGTTAGCGGGGCTAAGGTGCCGAAACTCATTAGTTGCACTCAATGATGAAGCAAATGATGAAGGGATTGAGGATGAGGCAACAACGTCTGTGAAGATAGCCTATGGTTCTTCAAGAGCTAGTGCGGGGACGTCAGTGGAAATTTCTGGTCCAGTTGCCTTTTCAATCTAAGCCAGAGATTACTGGTGGTCATTATCAACATGATCATGTTTTCAGTACTTAAATTGACGTGGTGCTTGTCCTCAATGGGGAGTTAACTTATTCGGGTTACTCCTAGTGTCACATCAGCAGAAAGGCAACTTGCAGTAACTCTTCATTGTAATTAAGAGTAACAGACCTAGGTTACTCCCCTATATCTTATAATTAGGGGTGCCACAATGCGTGAATTCGGACAACGGCGACAAAATAGTTTTTGTTTTATTTGTTGAATTTACAAGTTTGCCCTTTTGTGTTTTTGTTATTGTTATATTTTCTAATTACTCTTTTGCCCTTGCTTATTTAATTCTCACTGTCAGAGTAATATGTAATTTGAGAGTTATTTATGTCCATATTTCTTTGATACCAAACAGTGCATATAAAAGTTAATTCTAATAGGGCAATATTATCTTTTAATATTTTCCTATTTCTAGGTTCTATATTTTCAGGTAAAGATGATAATTGAGTTAGTCGAAATTTATAATGATTAAGCATCTGTTGCCGAATACTTCTAGTTGTGCAGCCAAAAGTTCTTAAGAAATCTTGTATAATATTCTAGATTGGGTAGGTAAAATCTATTTCCTGTTATATAATTTTCATATTGATCTATTTTAGCTGTAGATTGAAATTTGTTTCTGGGGTTTAAAGGATTTCTAGATGAACTCATTATTTTAACAAAGGCTGTATGGAGCAAGATGTTCTTTTAGAGATTCGTCCAATTCGTTAGCCATTTGAGTATTTTCGCGGATAAGGTGGTTTAATAACTTATGATATTGTTTGTACGATTTATGATTTGAAATATCTAGAGTATTCTTAATAGCTTTATATTCTGCAAGAGAGGAGAGGAGTAAGGCTGGTGTTCTAGGCTTAGTTTGTAGTAGTCATCTCTTAGTGTCGTGATAAAACTAGCTTTTGGAAAAATGAGACTTTCTATGTGAATGGCTATGAAAATATGGGTGATTTCGTGGCAGTTCTGCCATAGTTCTTTTAGTTATTAGGGTCTGCCGTGTTTGTTAATTAATTTAGTTATTAGGCTCTGATACCAATAAATAGTGAGATTTCAAGTGGTTGTTGAGGAAAAAGCGGTAAAACTATTTTTACACTTTGAACAATAATTCACACTGACTGACAAAGATTGTAGAGAAGTACTCGGATATTACACTAGCCAAATGAAATTTTAAACAGTATGTCATGCAATTTTTCAAGACAAAATTAAGTTAGAGAAATTATACCTTCAAGAGTTCAATCCATCTTACTCTTTCGAATGCATCTTACTCGTCATTCGATGCACGAATCACCTACTTTTTCAGACGTTCTTCACTCTTGCTAATATTCTCTCTCTCATTAAGATTAAAAAGAAAAATTGTTTGAAACAAGTTTAAAGAAAGATCATTTTATTGCTAGTTGTTCTCCTTTCCGGAAAAGAGGAAACTAGGACATCTTTCTGTGAGAGTATTTTTACAAAGGAAATTGGGGCTTTGAAAAACTCTGCCTTCTTCTAGTTTCTAGGTCCTTATTTATAGGCTTTGACATGAGCGCTTACATCATACGGATAACACAAGATTACAATCAGCCAATCACATGATAAAGTTTACTGTTCTTGATAGAGTTTCATATCTCGTTTGTCTTCTTGTTTCCTACATCATTTATTTGCTTGGCATTATTTGTGCTTTGGCCTTTTCCTTCTTTGATTGATAAAGTTCAACAAATTTAGTTCGCATAGCTGGGCTTCCACGAAAGTTCTTAGGCTCCAGTTCATAGTTAAAGTCAAAAAGTCTGTCATCAATAGAGACATGTTCGACACCTTCTGTCATGATAAGGATCAAGTGATTTTCATAGTATTATGTTCTTACTCCTTTACTCATCAGTCGTTCACTCTAGCATTTGATGGCTAATGCTATGATAGATCTCTTCTAATTGATCCATGACTTGTCAAAAGTAGGAGTTTTGAAGTGCTTGTTCTTTTCAGCATGAATAGTTATTTTGGGAGTGATGTTGCTGATTTCCACTAGGTGAATAGCTTCATAAATAGTTTCGTCATCTTTCTCAGGGGAGATTGAGAAGAAACGAAGACAAACATAGTTTCTGCTAAAGTTCTTTATAGCTCTTTTGAAGTCTTTAGGAAATTTTTGTAATTCGATCACACTTAAACTTCGATAAAGAAGGTTCAAATACCCATAGGTAAATAGCTTAAAGATGAGTTCAAGACTTGCTTTATTAAAAGCAAGAGTCCTAGGAAATAAAGAATCCCTAAGATTATAATAGAGTTCAGGAAGCTCAGAAAGTTTTTGATAGGCCAACATACTTGCTTCGTAATAGTTCTTATAGAACATATCTGAAGATATGTTAAGAGTTCTGATGCTAGTATACTGAATAACTGGTCTTTGGGCTAATAACTTAGCCTTCAATTCATACTTCTCATTGTCTTTTCTAGAGAGGGGGTTTGAAGCGTTTTCTTGGCTAGTTTGAGGACGAAAAGATAGTTCAGAAAGTTCAGACCTTTTTAAAGTCCTTCTTGGAATAGTTCTCTTTGAGTTTTTCAATAGTTCAATAGAAATGAATTGTGATTTCTCAAACTTTTTCAAGATCGGTTTTTAGATAAAGAACTATTTCTTTGAAGAGTTCAATTTTTTCATTCACAACTTAACAGCGTTCGTTGATGTTGATCATAATGTCTTCAAAGTCCTTTATCAATTGTTCATTGTCCATATGTTCCATGGGCACTTTTCACTTGTGCAGAGCAAGCCTCGGCCACAACCTCCTCGACAGTAGTGCTCCCACTCTCGAAAGGTGGCAACATCGCCCGGGCTTGCTCTGCACAAGTGAAAAGAAAGTCAGATCAGAACTAAGGGAAGGGGTAACACAACGGGGAGACCCAAAATACCCTTAGAATAATTCTTAAGGATAAGGAAGTAGGTGGCAACAAGGAAAATCTGTTTCGGGACTTTCTGGTTTCTTCAAGGATAACATGGGATGAAAGCGGGCTTATGTGATGGCACAGGTAGTATGCTTGATGATCCGTACCGCGATCGTTGAACCTGTAAAAAAAAGGGCAACCCCCGATTGGTATCTGGGGATCACCTCTTCGATGATCAAGTCAGCACCGGGTCTCGAGAAAAGAAAATGTAGAGAAAAAAGAGTGCCTTATTGGTATTGATTATACATAGTAAATGATTCCTCCAAATCCTCCCCCTTTCCCGAGGTCGGTGGGTATATATAGTCTTTGTTGCTAGGGCAAAATCATAACTTCATACGGAACGTTACCCTAACAGGCCACCGGACGGTTTCCCGTGCTGGGCCTAACAATGACATCTTAGAATTCAGGAGTGGCCGGAGATGGTCGTTGTAGCTTAGGCCCATGAGTATATTTGTGGGCCCACCTTGTGTGCTAGTTTTTTCGAGATCAAGTTTACACTGGATTATTGGAGAAATAATCCAAAAAAAGGAAATTATGGCCTTCCACATGATCTCAAGGTACATGTTTTCTACGTGTCTGACTTGATTAGGATCTTATGTTGCCTTCTACATTTGAAAGGTAGGATTGAACTAGTAATTCTACATGTTGTACTGCTGAGTTGGAGGCTAACTCTTCCTCAGCTTCATCATTAGTAGCGTTAAGGTCGAAATTAGGATCTTCACCCAAAGGACTAGACATGTTGATAGTTTTTGTAAGGAATTAGTGTTTGGGGATGATTTAATTTTTCTCCTGTGGTGAGATTAACCTCTATTCGCCTGCTCCTAGTGCTGGTTGTCCATTTGCACTTAGAGTTGTTCTAAATGGACGTAAAGACTATTTTACTCAATGGTAATCTAGAGGAAGAGATCTATATGGACCAACCCATTGATTTTATATCAAAGGGTCAAAAAGGACAAGGTGAGTCATCTTAAAAACTCCATATATGGTCTTAAGCAATGTTCTAGATCTTAGTACCTTAGATTCCTTGAAGCCATTACTCTGTTTGGCTTATCCGTGGTTTCAAATAACCATTGTGTGTATGTCAAGAGAACAACTAGGGAGATTATGTTTCTTAGGAATAACTTGGACATAATCGAAGCTACTAAGAAGCAGTTGTGCTCTATCTTTGAGATGAAGGATGTGGGTGAAGTTAGGTATGTCCTAGATGTAGAAATTCATACCCTGTATATTGATGACATACTTGTAGATGTGAATAGCTTAGAGATGATCTAAACTACTAAGAAGTGGTTGTCGTTTGTCTTTGAGATAAAGGATATGGAAGTAGTTAGGTATATCCTAGGCATGAAAATGGTTAGAAACTGTTCCAAGAAGCTCATGGGTTTGTGCTAGGAAGTGTACAATAAAAAAGTATCGGAACATTTTCAGACACTTAATTCTAAGTCAATAGAGACTCCAGTTAAGAAAGGTTGAGCATAAGTCTTGATCAATGCCCTAAAATAGATGATGAAAAAGAAAAAATGAGTGATGTTCCCTACACTAGTGTCAAGGCAGCTTGATGCGCGACTTGACATTTGCTTTGCGGTAGTTTGATAAATCATTACTAAAGTAACCTAGGACCTGACAAGCCGTCAAAAAGAGCTATGTACTACCTTCGTGATACTACTGACCTGGTCCTCTGCTATTAGGGAAAGGATTTAAGGTTGAGGGGATACTTGGATATCGATTGGGGTGTTGAACCGGACAAGTCTATGTTTACCTCAGGATATGTATTCGCCCTGAGTAGGGAGTCATATCATGGTGTAGTAAGAAGCAAAACTGCACAATAGTGTCGGCTATGGAGGCAGAGTGTGCTACTTGTTACCATAGAGACAAAGGACATTGCCATTAAGTACATACGCACTAACATAATGATTACTAACCCCTTGACTAAACCGATTTTTAGTGATGCATTCAAGCTCATATGTTAAATTTAGGAATTCGTAAGGTTTAGTACCTAGATGTATCTTGTTATATAATGGACATGTTTCTTTTGCAGTGAGCATTTATGTAACAAAGATTGATGTTCCTTTTTCTAAATGCTCATGATTCATTATCGTATGTTAGGCATATTGAAATGTCACAAGCTTCTGATTGACTTAATCACATAGGCAATCGACATAATGCTTGAGTAGTAAGCAGGATGAGACTGAATTATATTGGTACTAGGTATGCAATAGTAATTCATCATACTAGTAGTATGTGAATGATAAATTATAGTAGCCTTAGTAAGTCTAATATGGGACTATAGGGAGTCGATTATAATATCTGATTTCATATTGAAGTCTTAAAAGACAAATATTAAGTGTCAATATTAGGATTTAGTATGTTGATCTAGTGGCAAAGGTTAAATTTTTGGTTAAAATCTGGATTGAGATTTGCTTGACATAATAGAGTAACATGGCCAGTTGAGTGAGAGTTAAGCTATGACACACATTTCATACTGTGTGTGCTTATAGGATGACCTATACAAGGATTGACAATTGACTTCGCTATCTTTTGTCACTATATGAATGATGACCCTTCGACTTAGGATTCATTTGGTTCTTGGAAAATTTGGTGGAAAAGAAAGTTGAAGGAATAAAATGTGAAGGGAAAAAAGTAGGGAGAAAATGAGTTTTTTTCCTCTTGTTTGGATTGAGGAAAAAAATCTAAGAATGTGGATGAGAAATTCGGATGTTAATGAACTACTCAAATCATGTTGATGTCATCTAAGCAATGTGAAATTTGAGGAGGTTCGGAATTTTCCTCAAACTTTCCTCACAATTTTATCAGAAAAAATTTATCACTTGTTTTTAACAATTTTTCCACCTAACTTTCCTCCATATTTTTTTTTTTGTGATTTTCTCTAAACCAAATACAAGAAAAAAGTAGCTTTCTCAATTTTTTTTTTCCATCAATTTTTCAAGGTCCAAACGGAGCCTTAAATTTATGATATGAAACTGGAGTTCGATGATGCTACCTTATGTGTCTCTTGAGGGCCAAATGTATATAGTTTGACAAGAGCACATTAGGAAAGTTGTTAAGCTAAGATGATGTATCATGAGTGCTTAAGGACAATCTATTCATCTTCATCATATTAGCACAGGGCAATTATATTGGGTATATAATCATATGATCTATTGTTCAGCATAAAGGTATTAGATATGTCACCGATGACGGTTAGATGATTGGGGGTATCGTGTTTTGCGAAAGTGTTATCTTTGTTAGATGATAACTTAACATAAGACTCTTAATTAATTTTCTGGTCGCACGTCCCGTTCTTAGTATGAAGTGTGAAGAGTTATGATTCGCCGCGAGATGTGTGACTTATAGCTTACATGGCCAAGGGGAAGCTGTTGGCTAGCCCTAAATAATTAGGGTTAGGCGGCCACTAACGCCACCCAAGCAGTGATAGTTATAACGACCTAAACCTATATAAAGAGGGTTTAGTGATTTGATTAAGAATCAGTTTCATTAACTCCAAAACAACACACTTTCGTCTCTCCTGCTCTCTCACGGCTGCCTCACTATTACCTGAGCTTCGAGTTTGGAATGTGGACAACTACGGTAACTCTAGTGGCTACATTCAGTTTTGATCACGAGTAGTGGGCAATTTCTGAGCGGCTGGATCCCTACACTTCTGCACTGAAAAAGTTAGTCCTTTATCAACCTTCAATACATAATAATATTCTGTTGGTTTTATGGATTGGAATATTTGTCAGGACCCTATAAACAACTCTCTAATGGTAGGAGAATTAAATGTCAACCTGAATGTAAACCTTTGAGAATTAATCATCTGATTTCTGCGTATGATCTGCATGACTTTTGTCAGGAGATTTAAATATCAACCTAAATGTAAGCTTTTGAGACTTAATCATCTGATTTTTGCATATGATCTGGTTGACATTTGTGAACCTAGCACACAATCCTTGGCTTGTGTTATGGAGGTGCTACAAGATTTCTCTGATGTATTTGGTATGGAGGCAAACCTGTAAAAATCTCAAATTTTCATGGAAAAGGTTACAGAAGAGGCTCCCTAGATTCAAAAAAGCACAACCACCAAGGAGATATTTGGGAGTCTCTTTGAAAACAGCAAGGATCGCAGCTAAAATAAGTAGAAATTCTAGAAAATTAAGTTATGCTGTTAAATTTTTCATAAATTGGGCGTTAATTCACCAAATAGTGCATACAAGTCATGAGAGGTTCCATCCCAAAACCAATTAACAATAAATTGAGTAACTTACAAGCTTATAAGCATGCTTAAGGCCTTCAAATCTTTCAATGTGGGACTCATTGCCCACTTTATTATTTCAGTGTGAAACTCTTGCCCACTTTATATTTTTTCTTTCAATGTGAAATGTTTTACCCACTACACAATTTTCTTCAACACACCCCCTCACTTGTGGACTCTTCTCTGGGCCCAACACGTGGCATGATTCGATGGAGGGCAGTGGCAACGTCTCAAGCAACCTGGCTCTAACCCCATGTTAAAATCCTGAGCATTCTCACTGATTTTCTGGGAGAAAAATGAGCTGAATGAAGCTCATTCATCTTCATTTTATTGATTAATTTAAAAATGAATACAACAGTGTCTATTTATAAGGGAGAGAGAAAAAAAAGAAGGAAAACAGAAAGGGAGAGTAAAAACTGGGAAGTTAGTTACATCCTGTAACTAATCCTATTATTCTCTCTCTGCCACTTGCATAGCCACTTGCACAGCAAAAACCTGAGCCTGCTTCTTGCTCTGCATTCTTTGTTTGTTGAATTTCTTGGGTGTGGATGTTAACACCCTCCCTAAAATTGGAGGGTGAGTAAACCCCCAATTTGGAGAGGATGAAATGATGAGTAGCCCAATGAGGGGTTTGGTGCATATGTCGGCCAACTAAGCCTTGGTGGGTACATGATGCAAACTGATAAGACCTTCCATGAGTGTCTGCCTCAAAAAGTGGCAGTCTATCTTCATGTGTTTGGTGCGTTCATGGAAGACAGGTTCTTAGTAATATAGATAGTTGCAAGATTATCGCATTTCACTGGAATAGGGGTGACTGAAGTGATTGTCAGCTCATGAAGTAACCTGCTCAGCCAGGACAATTCAGCCGTAAGCCTCCTGAGACTGCGACACTCAGCTTCAGCTGAGGAGAGAGAAATGGTAGCCTGTTTCTTTGATTTCCAAGAGATTAAGGTATTGTCAAAAAATACCATAAAGCCACTTATGGACTTTCTGCTGTGGGGACAGGAAGCCCAATCAGCATCACAGTATGCCTAAAGGTCAAAGGATGGTTGCTTGCTGGGGAGAATGCCTGGAGTAGGCTCACCTTTGAGGTACCTGGGAACATGGACAACAGCTTTCATGTGTCTTTCTCGTGGGGCTTGTAAAAACTGGCTAAGATGCTGAACTGAAAAGGCTATATCAGGTCTGGTATGAGTGAGGAAATTGAGCTTGCCCACCAACCTTCTATAAACTGAAGGATCTTGAAGAAGAGCGCCTTCATCAGTTTGAGCTTTATACTGCAATCAAGGGGACAGACTATAGCAGGAAGTTGAAGACAACTGAATTCTGTCAATAAATCCAGGGTGAACTTCCTTTGTGTGAGAAGAAGCCCCTCATCAGAGACTGACGGGATTCAACTTTGAAATACATAGCTTGTTTAATGCTATGCATACTTACTAGGGCTCTATATTTAAATATTTTCCCACAGTCTGTGGTTAAGGAATAGAGAAGAGATGTGGAGCATTTTCATGCGGTGAAAATGAGGGAAGGAGGAAAGCTATAGCTGTTGTCTGAGAGGAGATATGTTGTCCTAGAAAAGAAAGGGGGGGCTACATATAAGAAACTTTAAAGCATGGAGTCAGGCGGGTATTGGCAAGCACCTCTAGTATCTGAGTGCTAAACCTAACTGTCCATGGCTAAAGTGGATGTATGGGTTGTAATTAAAATATGAGAATATGTGGGATTATACTTGTCTCACTAGCACAAGCTGATATTTGACGAGGATCAAGGAACAAAGGCAGAATGTGAATGGGTGGCATGCTTCTGATTGCAATCAGTGGATTGTAAATGACAGTGGTAAGAACAACATTTCAAAAGCTTATAATGCACTTTTGGTTCATAGACCTCTGGTATCTTGGTGGGAGTTTGCATTATTTTGCATAGCATAGGATGACAATCCCTAAACATGCATTATGTCTTTGACTTATTATGAAAAGGAAGCTATTGACTGAAGGATTGGCTGAGAATTTGACTGTCTGGTATTGAAGCTAAAAATGTCTCTTTTTTGATGAGTAAGAGTCCATTAATTACCTGTGAGGAAAAATAATTGATTAAATTCGAGCAATGTATAAGCGGAAGCGTGATAAAGGATGTAGATATTCGAGAATATAAAACAAGATCAAAAAAATAATAGTAGGTACATGATTTTTACGTGGAAACCCAAATTGGGAGAAACAGGCGGCAACAACGGCACAAAATCCACTATGATAGAAGTGAGTACAAAACGATCCCAAAACAAATGCCTAAGGAAGATATCAACAAGAGAGATAAAGATCCCAAATTAAACGCCTAAGGAAGAGATAAATAAAAAAGAAATCTCTTAATATTAATTCTCAATAAAACGTGGAATAGAAATTGGATACAGCACACGAGGGGCGATGCTAAGAGGCACTCCAAAATGCTACTCAAGATGCTAGCAAATGGCCACTGAAAATGCCTAATATGATGAGACAATAGCCACATCAAATGCCTATGCAAAGTGCACAATTTATAGAGAATCTGGAATGCAACTCTTGTAACAAAGAGGGTGAAAACCAAGAGTTGAGTCATAACTTACCCAAATTATAATCCATGAATAAGGTGAATAATCAAGATAATTATTCTCATATAACAGCCAACATAACAGCTCCATCGATAATCTGCCATTAACCTCGTATTAAGCATAACAATAATAGCAGAAATGGGCCAAGGAAATGAGGAAACTCATTAGTCAGGCCCAGCCACGGCTCGCCCGTGGTAGGGTCTTGGTCCAAAATGCTGGTATATGCTTCAGTCAGGTGGGTCAACTGTGCCGGAGGGCCGCGAGGAGAAGCCTGGAAGAGATACTGCTAGTCCGCGCCAGAAACTGGGCCCTGGCACGGGAAAGACTTGGTCAACACGGATCAAACCCGCTGGGAGGAAATGCGCTGGGCCAAGTGTTAGCCCGCTGGCACTGGAACTGGGTCACTGGGCTGCGTGCAAGCATCAGGCACAGGAAAGAAGAAAAGCTAATTTTTTTTTCCATTTCTTGTTTCGTGGTCCAATCTTCACAGCACCAAAGAAAATAATTTTGGGCCATGCCTAACATTACCTATTTGTCAGATGTCTATTTTTAGAGCCGATCCTGAATAGTTTGTCAATATAACATGACGGTGACTGAAGCGAGGAATGGAATAGCTGGCTTAATCAGAGAAGAGTTTCCTGAGCAAAACGAGTCATTACATCCCCAGTAATTGCAGCAACAATGTGTAGCATCCGGAGGAAAAGAAACTCAAGAACTTTCAAGGAGGAGCGTATATTTAGGTTATGGTTCAATAGGCTATAACTTCAGCACCTGCTCCTTTGGTTATGCCCAAAGATGATTTATGTCGATATTGAGCTTTGTTTAATGGTAATTGCTTACAAGCTACTTTCAAAAAAATAAAATAAAAAATGAATAGGTCTAGCTTCTAGTCATGCGATGTAATACTTAGATCCGCAGAAGGAAATGTAGCCTGAAATTTCAGATTCTTCAGGACTGACACCCTTAATAAAATGTAATAGCCCTTGGAAAGATAATAATCCGCTATATAATCAAAGTTTTCAATCGTCAAAAACTTGGGTTGATCCATTCTCACTTAGATTGGGTACTGTAAGTCAAAGAAGATTGATGTTTAATTGTTTATGATCTATTCATTTACTTATTTTACTTATATGTTACGACTACTTGAAGAAAATGGATTTTTGGCAGTGTGACCTGGTCAAAGTTCGTTTCTCAACAATCACAGCTAGCTGATCCATCACAACGTGTTCCACAAATGAAAGTGCTAGATGCGTTCTATAGTGATGTTCAACAGTTTGGACTTCCGGTTGCTTATGCCAGCATTCAAAGTTCATATTTCTATTACAATTCATCATTTGGGACCAGGATGCTTGACTGAAAAAAAAAAGCCTGATCCAACAAGTCTCAAAATTAATTGTTTTCCCTTCCTTAACAACTCATTTCTGTTGTTCTTATAAGTGATTTGGAACATCAAGGTTGCAGCTTGCGGGTAAGTTAACCCTTTAAATTGCATATGTGGGGCTAACTATGAATATTTTGGTGTGCTGGTGACAGGAAATTCCTCTCCCGATCTGAAGGTAAGATGTTTGATCCAATACTAAGCACCTACAACCATGGATGTAATGCTCAAATAAATTGAATCTGTGATAAAGAATGTCATGTTCAAGTTGACTGAACCCGTCTAAAGGGTGTCTTGTTCAGCTATCAGACAATGAGTAGGAATGCAAAATATGTGTTTTTGAACATAGGACTGGTTGATATTTTTTTATGTGACCACTAGATCGATTTCAGGAAGCCCCGCACCTAGTGGAGATTAAGAGGACAAACGATAACAATCAAATTCAATGTACGCTGTTCATATGCAGAACTATGTGACATCGGGAAAGAACCCCCTACTTTAGACAAGCCATAGAAGGCGAAGTTCAGAGTATGCAAACACACATGCCTACATGTATATGTAAGTCAAGTTAATGGAATGCTGTGGCTGCATCCTAGCACTTGAGTCTGGAAGTATAGAGGAACAAAGTAAGAACTGAGACTTAAAAGTTGTATAGAGGCTAACATTTATAGCTAAACAGGCTAAACAAAGGGCACCGGAAAGGACGAGTTTTAATTGGTCCATTAATTGATAATGGAACTCGTGAAAGAATGAGAATAAGAAGAACAAAAAATAGGTGAGAATCCTTCTGTTGCATGTGACACTCTGTGTGTCAGGCTTATTTGAATGAATCATTCTCAACCACAAGTTCAGAGAGCAAGGTACATGGAGAAATCAAATATGACATTAATGAGTGTGAGAGCGCACAAAACATACGCATACTTTGTGTGCATACATTTACACACAGATATATACATTGCCTGCAGTAGCCTGCAAGATCATGAAGGGCCATTTTCATTATGATGACTTCTGCATCAAGTTAACTTTATATCAGTGGGATACTGTTGACGGAGAAGAAATATCCTCCAACATTATACAGCATGGATGCTCAAAGAAAGGCATTATCTACTTCCGTGTCTACTGTTATTATACCACTCTCAATTTCCTTATCATTCAGTTTGTTATTTAGTTCAATGGGCAGTTTATGAGATGAATGTTGGCACCGGAGTCCCTCTAGCCCAATTGCAACTTCTTTCGTAGTTGGCTTAGCGATCCCCTAGGGTTTAAGCATTGCATAGCTAGGCAGGCAGCCTTCGTAATTTCCTCTTTCGCGTTGCTCTTCATAACCATTGGACCCAAATTATTGTCTGAGGTGGAATTTTTGACTGATGAGATAAAATACTCCACTAAGTTTTTTTTTTCTTCTACTTCGTTATCTTCCAAAGTTGCTAAGCAAATAGGCTTCTGACCTGTGAGAAGCTCAACAGGTACGGCACCAAAGCTGTCCACATCACTTTTTTCTGACCATAAGTATTCTGCATGCAAATAACAAATAGTTCCTTGAACATGTTAAGTGAGTTTGATCGATGGAGACCACTTCTGAAATTCCAAAGTCTGACAATTTAGCCGTACACTCGTGGTCCAAAAGTATATAGCTTCACTTTATATCTCTATGATAGGTGGCCGTTGACATTCTGGATGTAGGTAGCTAATGGCGTTAGCACATTCAGCAGCAATTCTTAATTGCATTTCCCATGTGAGCGAAAACTCATTAGTGGAGTTATGGATATGTTCAGATTCAGTTCCATTAGGAATGAGTTCATAGACTACTAGAGGTTTGGTGTCCAAACAACATCCGAGCAACATCCCCGCATTCCTTTGTTTGTTTTGTCACAAAAGGATTACCTTATTGGTAGATTCCTTCCGTTGACTTTTATTGATAGTTATTGACCTCCTAACTACCACAATTTGCCCATTTGTTAACATTCCTTTATAGTTAGTACCTCGGCCAACTTTCCCAAGTACACAATTCTTAGTGAAATTGTTAGTTGCTTTTCTCAATTCTTTTATTGTAAAAAGCTTCGTATTCTCAACTGCCTCTTTCTCAGCATTTCTTTACTCCTCCAATCTTTTCTTGAAGTAGTTTGCGCTAAATCTGATCTCCTTTCTTCTCTTTTTGGTTCTACATAACCAACATACCCGAAAGATGTAACTAATCAATCATAAAGTTCCAACAATTGCATTTTCGAAAATACACAGTGAACAAATTAGTTGCAGTGGTACAATTACCTGGAAGAATATATGGAAAAAGAAGATGAAAGTGATTAAGCATAGTCATCCTTGTCGAATATTATTAGGAAATAAATCAAAGAAATAATTGTGTACAAGATTTTATCTTATCATATACCATATTTTATGCATCTTATCTCCTAAGCTAGGAAATCCTTGTTAGATTAGAGTTTGCGTACTAGAGAATTTGGGTTATATATAAACCCACATCAATAAGTTGTAAGAGCATGAAGGAATAAAAATTTCCATGACTAGCGGCTAAACGTGTAGCCCTAATTCCCTTCATCCCAAAAATTTCCTCTCAAATTTCTTTATGGTATCAGAGTCATGACTAGCAGTAAGAAATTTGCGACTGGAAATCGGTCACCCTACTATCTACATCCTTCTGAGGGATCCGGTGCGGCTATCATATCTGTGCTATTCAACAGGAAAAATTATGACTTATGGCAGAAAACTGTAAGGCCAGCTTTGAAAGCCAAGATCAAATTGGGGTTCATAGAAGGAACCCTAGCAAAGCTAGAACCTAAAAAGGGAGAAGATCTAAGTGAGTTGAATGCATGGGAGATGATTAACTCCATGATATGTTCATGGATTGTTAATGTCATCGACCCAAAACTACATACAAGTGTAGCATACGCTGAAACTACCCAAGATATGTGGGAGAATTTAAAAAGGAGATATGCCGTAGCAAACGCTCCTAAAATTCATCGACTAAGGACAGATCTTGCCTCATGCAAGCAAGGCGGTTTTGAAGTTATAGAAGTTTACTCTAAATTAATGGGAATGTGGACCGAGTTGGAAAATGACGTAAAGATACCACATTGTACATGTGGGAAGTATGACTGCGACATTGTTAGTAGGATCGTGAAGATGATAGACGAGGAGAAGACCAATCAATTTTAATGGGTCTAATTGATGAGACTTTTGCGACAACTCGTAGTCAAATA
>NCQV01073200.1:5435-23322 GCA_002740545.1 Lophocereus schottii
TTTCATTTTTTATTTTTTAGTTTTAGTTTTTTATTTTTTATTTTTATTTTTTAATTTTTATTTGTAATTTTTATTTTTATTTTTTAGTTTTTATTTCTTTTTTTATTTTTTATTTCTTATTTTTTATTTTTTATTTTTTATTTTTTAATTTCTTGGTTCTTGTTTTTCATTTTTTATTTTTTATTTCTTTAATTTTTTATTTTGTAATTTATTATTTATTATTTTTTAATTTTTAATTTTTAATTTTTTATTCAAAAAATAAAAATTAAAATTAAAAAATAAAAATAAAAAATAAAATAAAACAAACAACGTAAAAAATACAAAATAAAAAATAAAAACTAAAAAAATAATAAATAAAAAATAAGAAATAAGAAAATGAAGAAGAAAAAAGACAAAAGAAAAAAGAAAAATAACTTAATAAAAAAATAAAAAGTAAAAAGTAAAAAAATAAAAAAGAAAAATAAAAACAAAAAAGAAAAATAAAAATAAAAATAAAAATAAAAAATAGAAAAGAATGAACAAAATTTTCACAAAATTTCAATAACTTCATAAATTATCACACATTTGTTTCATTCTCATTATTTTAACCCACTTCAATCCACCACATACAAAATATACCAACTTTAACGCACTTCAACCTACATCAACCCACTTCAATCTAGTTCAATCTATTTCAACACATCTAAAAAAAAAATACTAACTTCAGCTTACCTCAACCTACCTCAATTTACTTCAACCGACTTCATCCTTTTCCCCACCCAATGTACTCACGAAAACAACAGGCCCTAAATCCCATATGATACTTTATAAATTATTAAAATTATGAAGGGGGTGGGTTGAAGTTGGTTAAAGTTGGTTGAAGTAGGTTGAGGTAGGTTGAAGTGGGTTGAAATTGGTATTTTTTTTCAAGTGGGTTGAAATAATTTAAAATAGGTTGAAGTAGGTTGAAGTGGGTTAAAGTTGGTAAATGTGGATTGACCCACGAAAAGAACATGCCCTAAGTGGGTGTTGTGATTGCAGGGAGTTGGGGCTTGCTCATCGAGGATGTAACAGTGCCATGGACGTCGCTGAACAGACTGAAGATGAAACGCAAGTTGTACCTGCGCCTTTGCAGGGTTGTTGCAATGAGGAACCTCACCTGCGTACCTGACATGACGTCCATGTTCACCTGTGCAAGCACTATCGTAACCATGGTAGACAAATTGTGTGATGCTGTTTGGGACTGAATGGAATTTGGGGGGGTTGGATTGAATGACACCGTGTGTTGTACATGTTTTGCTGCGTTTTGTGTGGTTTCTTGAGTGGGGGCACATTCTACCGTGACTCACCCACTGCCCTTGTGATGTATACCATGGTACGCAGTGAAGCACAAGCCTACAACAACTTTTGCATGGAAGTCATTAAGTATTGTCTTTACGTTTTGATTACGGTGTACGTGATGTACTATATGCTATAAATGGAGTAGGTGTAGTAGTGGTACGTATGTTCACATGAGTGATTGTAATTCCAAGTACATCATATGTAATTCCTAACAGAATGACTTCGATAGGCACAAATAACTCTGAAACTGTTACGTCACTCAGGAAGTTGGTTGTAGATTTGATTCCACTCAATTGAATCCACCACACCCTTGTTGTTTATCTATCAGATAGGATTTGTCTACCTGGATACACTGTGAATTCTCATTGGTGTATGTCATGATTTTATAGGCATTTATGGAACACATAAGCGCGTTTGAAATGTGAGGGTCTTAGTGTTATGGGTTTATTTTTTTAACGGACGATGATTGAAATGTTGATTGCAATGGTTAACTGCGCAACTGTAATTGTGTACCATCGTTAACATTAAAAAAACTTGGTTTCATCACAAATAACTTCATACTTCATAGAAGTACGACATTTATTGTTTCCAACCACTGTAATTTGCAATTGATTTTTTTAACAGATGATAATTGTCGTTGCATGTGCTTCTTTCACTTTTCGTATTGTGTCTCTTGCTCTACATAGTCGCACGTCCATGCTTATAACTCCCTGTAAGATTGAACGCAAGGCATAAGCACATCACACACACAGTCACACATATACGTGAAGATGCGACTCAGTCATCATATGAACTCGTTCCTCCTACCAAAATGTAGTTGACTCATAACCATTGCCAATACTAAAAACTGGATAAGGGAATAAAACATGCAGTCAGTACCTTAATTCAACTCCAACGCATACATACTGCACATGTAAATTTATGCATTTCTTACCTCTGCATCCTGACATAACCATGATGCTCATCTGAACCAAGGAAAGCTCTCACAATAGCTTTCGCTCTCTCCTCTTCCCTCACCTCAAGGACTGGATATATTTGTTCGATACAAAATCTTCAAAAAATTAACCAACGACATAAGCTCTTGTTGCAATACGCATAACTTCATTATAAGTGAACCGACCTGACTCTTCTGAATGCCGGCAACCATCTCCCTTACTTTTTCCCTTTGTACAAGTGCACCCAACTTAAAATTCGTGGCATGCATTTGTCATTCGTAAATGAGTAAATGTTGGTGTACTCATAAAACCACACCTATCATTTATCAACGAAAATATCATAACTCCACCATACACACGACATGTTACTCATAAACATTAATGCATTTCAGTACCTTTCTCTGCTTACCTGCAATATCATTGTGGAGCTATTAATTTGTAAATTTCTAGTGTTGCGCTCTTCTTCTTCGTTTCTTCTATCGCCTCCACTAGGAAGTTCCAAGTTGCCTCCACCCCATTGTACTCACCCATCCCCTCACATCCTGCACCGTGGATATCAAACCCCACTCCATAGCTCTGGTTGATCTTGGGAAAAGCAAGCCACTAACAACTAACAATGCATACAGCTTCGTGAACATTCCCACCGTCTCACTTGTATTATTCGATGGCACAATTCCAGTAATACCGAGACGTAGTTCTTATATATGCACATATCTTTCGACATTGTCCTTCGCCTTCCCCGCTCAGGGGAGACATGATCCTCCGTTGCTTCCTTTAGGAGTTCCTCAACCTCACCATTAACACGCTGAAACACAATAGACTTCCCACACGCAGGAGGCCCCGTAATCAATGCCCCATCATACACTGAGAAATGTACCTCCCTCTGCCTGAGCTTGAAGGACTTCGTGTCAGAATTCCAACATTCAATAAGGGCCTGCACAAGGTGTCAATCCATAACAAATGGCCTGTACTAAAGCTTCGGACTCCACATAGTTTCTCAAATAGCTACCTTTCGGTCCTCATCAAACTCACCATTTAAGGCACACACTGCTTCCAGTGTGCAGCAATGTCCAATAACAACATCCACACTAGCCTCTCCCACCTGTTCACCGCCCTCTACCACGATTGCCTTCCCCTTGTCTCTCTGCACCTCCGTTTCCTTCCTGTTCTGTTCCGCATGTGCCTTACCTACATACCACGTAGCTTCACTTCTCGGCCACCTCTATCATGCCTATTCTTCGATCGCATCTCGCCCCCAACTTCCCACCACTGCTTGTACTAGCCTCCTTCTCCAAAGACACCGACGAGCTACTTGTACCACTATCACCCTCTTTATTCTGATATCCAGATTCAGTTTCGTCAGTCTTGCTTTGTGAGTTACCCTCACCCATGTCTGTCGCTTCCACGATAGGGCTTTGGTCTCATTTCCGTCCGCTACGCAACTCCATCACAAATACTTGCAACACATAATTGCAACAACACATTACATACCATATTAAATTAATGCACATTAACATTCCCTACCCCCATTATTCATACACCAACCTTCGAGATTTCCATACAATAGGCTTCCTTCCCTTCACCGTATTATTACACCATGTTTACCATGGTTCACACTTACTGCATCATAGGTTCACAATATAACCAACTTCCAAATGTGTATCTCATGAGCAGTCTACTTAGCAACCATATAAATACTACATAAGCACCTCACAACAGTCACAAACTTGGGAAGAGATTTGCTTATCTACGTTTACATTGTAACTCCATCAAGTTTAGCACGGCACCCCCTGATTGTACTATAGGTACACATCTGACTCCATTGCATTTACAACCTACATTAACCAACTTTCTAATATGCTGCTCATTTCCCCTTCACCTGCATATAGTTCGGGTGGGATTTCTCCAACATTAACATCCCTGCATTTATCAATTAAGTCCATAATGTCTAACATGATGTGACTCATTGCAACACAGGTAAACCAGTAAATCTCTTACACTTACTACATATGTTTACTAACATAAGTCCTATGATGGTCATTCATACTAAAATCATAGCAACACCTTTCACTCTTACCTTCACATACTTGCAGGGGAGTTTCTCTAATAGTAATGTCCCTATGTTTTCATATTAATCTCCATATGTCCACCATGGTACCACTGAATAAAAAATTTCGGTAAACACCTGAATCACACACTCATTTACAACTTTATGTACCTAAACAGTCCATTTAGTACACCTGGGCACACCTACAATCGTATCTAGGTACCCTGGGTATACCTATAGTCATATCTAGGTAAACACATGCTCTTCTTGAAACGGCTACAGTTCATTCAAATTTTCGCATACTCAACACACCATTTCATCATGTACACCTCTATCACTACTATAATTGCCAATATTTTTTACCAATTTATCATAATTGCTACACACCCCTACCTTTTGTTGTTCCCATTCTTCACTATTTCACACACATGATCGGAAAGAGCAACATGCAACCACCTACATTAACTACACCCCATTCCAACTACTGCAGGATCATTCCTCATAATTACAAAAATGATGAATTTCGGCATGAAATTTACACTTACCTCCTGTGCTAATAAAGAGGTAACCAACGGCGCCACTTCCTTCGAATGTCCGCTTGACAAATTGCTCGATTTCTTTCCACTTTTTCCGAAATTACATAGTTCCTTGCCTACCCAGCACGCCACTGTCACTAGTGCCGTCGACGACCGCTAACTGCTCCATCCCCTTTCACTTTTCCACCCTCTTTGTTTCTTCCTTCACCTCCATCTTCCTCGCGTGTGTGACTTCCACCAGATGGTTGCCCTACCCAACCGTTTTGTCTTTTTCCCCTCATTCTCAAGATAAGTCATTAAGGGCGTTGTCATTTCACTTGCCTTTCCAATTTCAGCTCTTCAAGCTTTCCCCCAAAACCAGCAAAAAAATTAACTTTGTTGCCTCCCATTTGAAGTAAACTACCATGTAAATTTCCCTAATTCCATTCCCTCACTAATTTTTTGTTCATAAAAAAACGCACGAATTAACCAATTCTACGAAATAGACATAAAATCCAGCAGAAGTGCAAGAGATAAGCCCAAAGATATTATTGCCTTCGTCCCAACTCCAAACCGGTTTTAGTTATAGCTCCATTTGCTCGTCTTCAAAGGCCTCGTTGCATCAGGTTTTGTTCCTTCACTCTGTGTATCTTTGAATTTTTGGTGCTCTGTTGACTTTCTTTACTTCGCAATTATGCAAAAGTTGGCTGCAATTTTTGTTAACCCTCATATTTGATCTTTACTTTTATGGAATTCTAGTAGTTGACTAGTACTCTAATGGTGAAAACGAAGTGAAAAATGCTTGAAATTTAGCCCCTTTTGTTTTTGGCTTTTGGGTGATTCTTTATAGCAAAAGGTACTGCAAATACGCAAGTTAGAGGAAGGCCTTTTTTTCTTGACCTCGAGGGCTAAAGATGGGTTGTATACAGGTTTTTGTTGCCTTTTTGGCTTGTGCGTACCAGGTGTTCGATGAAATGGAAGAAGTAGAAATGAGTCAAAAACAAAATAACGTGAGGTAGTAGCACTTTGCTCATTGCTCTGTGAACTTTTGCTAGGTATTTTTTGTGACTTAGATGGGCCAGCTTACTACAGACTCGATGCTGGCCTTAAGCTATGATCATTAGCACTCGCATATTTTACAGTTTCTACTTCAGCTGTTTGATTAGAAGCAAGAGGCCAGAACCTATACTATTTTGTGCTTCTGTTATTATTCTACGGCTGATAAAATTGCGAGTGCATATCTAATCCGGCATCTATCTCTCAGTGAAGATGTTATTGATACACCACAGCCAATATATACTACAAACATCAAAGCTTGCAGAATGCTCATCCCATCTCCAATGGAATCATCTCACAAATTTTCCGACTGTAGCATATGCAAATTGGAGATGCTCAAATGCCAGAATGTTCAAGGCCCAAAAGGCAGCTTCCAAACGCTTATTCATGGATAAAGGGCATAGGCACTGGATAAGGGCGCAAAATTTGGACACAGAATTTGAGGAAGTGGGTGATGATGTGCAAGATGATGACGAACTTGATGGCCCTCAGAGAAGATTTAGGGAAAGAGAAGAGAGAGATTATGATAGAGACCCAGAATTTGCTGATATTCTTGGAAGTTGTCTTGATGACCCAGGAAAGGCTCAGTCTAAAGTAAGCTCATGTTGATTAGATTTGCCCATATTTGGCTTCTATATTTTTTGGTACTAAATTCATTTACTTGCTATGGTTCTCGTGTATAATTAATTGGCAGTTCAGTAACTAATGACAAAAACTTTTGAGTTTCCTATCTTGGAGTTGGGTCCTGGATTGAGTTTCTCTAAGTGGTGCTAATAATGCTTTCAGATGGAGGAAAGGTTGAAGAAGAAAAGGAACAAGATACTACACACAAAATCTGGTTCTGGGTCTCCCATGAAAGTTACATTCAACAAGTGAGTAAAGACCCCTGTTCACACATTAAATGCTTTTCTACCGTTTTGGATTGTGAAAATGAATATAGTTGGTCTGTGGTACAATTTGTCCCCTGCATTCAAAACGTAAATTTCTTGGGAGAATTATGGCTTAGCGCACAATTTTTTATTTTATTTTATTTTTTGGTTGGGGGTGGGGGGAGGATTTGGAGTATTTTCAAAGTGCCTAGTTCATTGCAGTACATCTTTCTAGTTTGCTCTTGATTATGACAGAGTGTTTAGAAATAGGAAGTAAGAACCTCCAGAAGTATTATCAGTCAGGGTGACATTCTTTCACAAGATGATATGCCTCTTGTCCAACTTATTCTATGCTATATAGCTGCAGTAATGCGCCAATTTGCTTTATATTTCTTTTATGCAGCTGTCAAACTTTGCTTGTCTATTTAATTCTGTTTTGTTCTTGATCTTACCTTTCATCATAGAGCCCTTCTTAAGCACAACTCAAACACTCCATCTCCAGAAGTTTTCTTATCATGCTTGCTGCTGTTTCTATGGGTTCATCTGTCTGTCTTTGCATCTTTGTAGTTTTGACCCTTTTTTCGGTCACTTGCAGATTTGATTTCTTGAATTCTTATATTTGGTTCGAATTTTACAATTCACCCCTGGAGAAAGATATTTCTTTGATTTGTGATGTAAGTCGCTTCTTGTGATTTATATTTTATCATATGTTGAATATGAAATGAGGTCTCTTGCTTTTACTTGCTCGCAGACAATCCGATCGTGGCACATTATTGGGCGTCTTGGAGGTTGCAACTCAATGAATATGCAGGTAATATTACCTTCCATACTTGTTTTCCCTAAATTCTATTAATAAAGTTGGAAAAAAAAGCAGATTGGAAAGAGGCATGAGAAATGTCTCTGGAAAAGTCTGAGCATGTGAACATGGATGCTGTTTTGCCTTCTGGATAAGGTGACCCTGTTTTGGTAGGGAGGCAAGGGGCTTTATGACTTCTGAATGACTTGATCAGGGTGGTCCTTTCTTTGCACCTTTTGATTTCATACGATTCTGGACTTCCTGATGTGTAGTCATGTAAGCTGAGAAACCCCCCCCCGGGGGGGTGAGGGGAGGGGTTTAAAAGCCTCATTTTATTTAAATTAGGATATCTATGTGTTCTCAGGATGCTCTTGAATCAATCTAGACATAACAAGTTGGAATGGGTTTATTGTAAACAATTAATGAATGTTAAGTTTCAAACATTGCCTGCTTTGATCCGCCGATAACCCTTTTAGGAATGCCTTCTATCATTTTTTGCTTGCTTGAGCGTTTAGTGTCCATTTTCGAAGGTGACATTTTTTCTGTGATTCAATGTAGTTGTCACAGACACCTTTTGGTAAGCGACCAAGCTATGATGCTATTTACGGGGCAAATGTCGAACCAACCACATTTTACAACATAGGGGATCTTGAGATTCAAGACAACTTAGCACGAGTATGGTATGTGCTTAAATTTGAAATATCAGATTGCATGAGCTTGACTTGAATTCCTTGTATATTTGATCAGAATGCGTGGATTCATGTTTTTCGGTGTTATTTGGCAATTTGCAGCATCATCTTTTTGTTTTATTTGAAAATGATGCTAGGGTGGATATTGGGACTAGTGAACCTCTACTTTTGGATGTCCTATTGAACGCTTTGGCACAGATAAGCTCTGAGTAAGTGTCTCTCTCCTTCTGAATCGTTTTTTACATTCTGGATGGAAACCAAGATCCTATTGCAGGCTCTAATCTATGTAATAACTGGTTATCTGCATTGCTTGCTCTAATCTTCTTGATTCAAGCCAATTATCTTGTTCCTAGACCCCCAATGCATTCCCCTTGATCTCTCGCTTCTCAGGGATTCTGTAGAAGGATTCAACTGCTGGATAGCATGAAAATGAAAATACAATTAGCACTTCATCCATTTTATATGATAGGTTCATGTTGCACTTTTCGCAACCGCCTCTCCCCTTATGGCGGTTAGGGACATTTGTTACTCTCGTGCCCTGCTTTGTGGAGGAGGTCCGTCATGGGTTGGTTTCTATTGTTATTTTTGTTTTAGCTGCTGCTGCCACTTGTTTATGGGCCTAAAATTACCATTGTTTGAGGTGTCAGAACCCGCTTCCTTTTCTCGACTAACTAGGTATCGATGCTAATTTTAAAATGTTTCTGATTGTACTTATGTGGAAACTTCCTCTCTAGTTTGAAGGGGTAAGATTGCGTATATCTCAATTACCCTGACCTAGCTTTTGTGGGGTCATGGGAATGTTGCGCTCATTGTCATTGCTGCATTAAACATAGATACTCATCTGCACCATTTTTCACTTTGAGCAGTTTTGTGGGGATAAAGCAAGTGGTTTTTGGTGGATCTGAATTTGAGAATTGGAAGGAGGGCTGGACCTCAGATGATGGTGGTTGTACCGTTCACAAGATTTGAACTACCCGAAGTTAGCAAATCAGAGAAGTGGATTAGGATGGCTATGGAATGAAGGTTGATGTGTCTTCAGAATAAGCAAATACTCCAAAAGGGTAAATGGCAGCTGGCTGATCTGGGTTTGCATTTAGAAATGCTGCCGGCATCAAACCAGACGAATAGGAAATGCTGGAATGTATCGAGGTTATGTGTTGTCTGTGTTCTAAGACATGGTATCAGATGTCAGGGGGTGCATATTGGCCTGAATTGTGTACTCCTAAATGACGGAATGTACATCCATCTCACAGTCAACGGCGAGCAATATATTTGATGTTTTTAACTTTGGACTTATTGCCTAGTTTTGTGACAAGCCAGTCCGGTCCAATCAGCCTCATTCAGTTTGAAACCATGAACACTGACTGTGCCGGGAAATTTCCCAAAATCTTTTGAGTCCAAGCGGCATGTTTTAGTTACATTCGACTATAGGCCGAATACACTGCAGATATCCGAAATCCCACAAAGATAGCAAGTCTGTGATTTCACTAGCTGCACCTGCGCCCATTTATCGTCAACTCGCAAATAACAAAGGTTTCAAATTCATTTTGCTATTATAGACAAGTAGAACTGCATAAATATTCAAACGGAGCTCCAGCCTTGAGTACACTGTACTCCGCTGCAGATTATATAGACTAGTAGGTGAGGCGATAAAGGGAAAACTGATAAGATGCAAGTCAAGATAGAAAATAATTTAGGATACACTACAATATTATTTTCTTTTCTCTTTTCTAAATTATTGTTTTGAGATATTAATGAAGATGTATTAGCATGAGTAATTAGATTACATTAATGTAGGCATTCAATTTATAGGTTTCACTTTGTGTTGCAGAATTTACTAAGTTTTCAATTTTGTGCATCGTCTTTTTTTTTAAATTAAAAAAAGTGTTAGTATCTTCTAAAACCCTATGTAAATTTTATGTTCCTAATTTTAATACAATAAGTATAATCGTAAAATAATAGATCAATAATATTAGACAAATCATTTTGAAAATTTATGATTAAATTAAAATTATTTTATTATAGTCTCATTAATACAATAGTTTGCAAATATTTTAGTTCACTAACTTAATTAAAAAAAATCAGGTTTTAGTTGTAGTCATAATATTAGCTAAGCATATATGAAATGCCTTTCAACTCTCCAATTATCCTTAACGCTTTGATACTTTTCATATTCTGTAGGAAAGTATATTTAATTAATGATATTTTAATTTTCTTTGAATCAAACTTTTGTACTTAATGGATATTTGTAAGTAGGGCTTCTTTATTTAACTTCTTATTTGTGGATTAATTTCATTATGTTAACCTTAATTAATTGTAACAACCTAAAAGGTGGTGTAAGGACAAGGCAATGGAATCTAGAAGTTGTATTTCACAATTTGTGGACAAAGGTGCATTGGTGGCTACATTAATTTTATATACTTCAAATATTGACTTAAAATTATATTGGGCTTTTAGACTATTATTTATCAAAATAGTTGATTTATTTGGTGGATAACAAAAAGGGTTTAACCAAATAATATATTCATTACATATATATTGACATATTAGATAGAAATTTATTAAAGTAGAAAACTATACCAAGCCATGCAAAGCATTGGTTTAGCACTAGTTTTATCGACAAGTGGGTGACTCGATAAAGGGAAAATTGATAAGGATGCAAGTCAAGATAGAAAATAATTTAGGATACGCTACTGTTGCTATTTGAGTATGATTTCCTATGAGACAGCCTTAAATGTCTTGCTTAGGGCTAACAAAAATACGTCCGACTTGATTACCTGAATTTGTCCGGCTCCCAAAAAATGGGTATGGTCACAAATTTTTTGTCAGATTTGAAATTCAGATAATTGGTCATGTCAGAATTTAAATCCACTTTGGATTTGGGTTTGAACATTCGGGTTCAGGTTGTCCAGATATTTGAGCAATTTTAGGTTCGGACTAATTCGGACAATCAGTTTCGAATACCGAGCAACTAGGTTTATGTGTAATTTGAAGTCAAATTCTCTAGAAAATTTTGTAAAAATAACTTTGGCCAACTAAGTTCAGGCGTTGAAAAATCGGTTTCAGGTTTGGTCACACAAAATTTCGATTAGAACGTCCAAAAATCATTCATAAATTTGGTCATTTGTACAACCAGGTTTGGGTATGGCCAAAATGTCCTATTCAAAATTCGGACCGGGTACAAATACAAAGTTTTTGTTCGAATGTTAGATTTGTTTGGGGCGGAATCAACCTGGACCCAATTTTTTACCATTCCTAGTGTTGATCCATCCTAAATTAACGTATTTTGTAATTTAAAAAAACGAAACTCTCACTGATTACACTTAATTATAAATTGTTAAATTTGAATATGCGTCGACTACGCCAATAAAATATTAAATGACACCCTAATAGGATCAACCCTATCCTGAGGGCATATGATGCGCATATTTACGAATTTGATAAACTATATATAGATAGATGACTTTACACAATTTATAAATTGTAATATACTTTCACTATTTGATCATACCATCTTTTTCATTTTAATAGAACTGTAATATGATTTTTAGGTCAAAACAAGATATTTAAAAATATCTTGTTGTAAGACATGTGTCATTTTGCTATTTACAATATACCTATAAGGGTCAGACAACTCTTTCTCATTAAAAAAAGAAAAAGAAAAAAGACAGCTCAGACACATTGTGATCAAGTTACTAGTGGGTTACTCAACACTTATCCCTTAATGTTTGGGCTCTCCCCCCCCCCTCCCGGCGATGATTATAAAGCCCAAAAGGGCAAAAGCTGAAGAGAGAGTACAAAATACATCACTAATATCACAAACACATACATAACAAGACACTTATACTTCACCTAATAATATAATAGAATATCAACATTTCACCTAGTCATGTTCATAATCCACCCAACCAAAGGGGATCATTAATCATTACTTGACTCCAATTTTCTTCTATCCCACAGTGTAGGCTATTTCTTATTGTATGCTCTCATGCTCCATCCTACTACTAGTTGGTGTACACCCACGACTGTTGTTTTTTATTGTGATAAGTCCTACTCCTCCACATATGCATAATTTCACGAAAAACAAAAACAAAAAAAGCTCCGTGCCCTTAATAAAGCCGTCACTACTCTTACCTTCAATTCACACATATTTTCCATACATCTACATTACCAAGAGTACTTGTTTTGGTGGGTCAAATAAAGAAAAAGTAGCACTTTATCGATAGAAACTAGAGGCATCAATACCTTTAACTTGAACAACTTAAGGACATAAGTGATAATGACTATTATTTTGTTTAAATTCTTAATATGCATAGTTTGTCAGACCATACAAATAGAGGGGGCATTTTGTAAATAAAAATACCAATTGCTTAAATAAAAATGATTACAGTCCCAAGGAAGTACCTCAAAGTTGCTCTAGCTAATTC
This sequence comes from Lophocereus schottii, assembly GCA_002740545.1. Classification (NCBI taxonomy): domain Eukaryota; kingdom Viridiplantae; phylum Streptophyta; class Magnoliopsida; order Caryophyllales; family Cactaceae; genus Lophocereus; species Lophocereus schottii. The sequence continues at coordinate 18,090 of NCQV01073200.1, forward strand.
ATTAATTGGATGTATCTCCACCTTGGATTTGGCCCTCCTTTTTTCGTGTAAATGAGACGCAAAATCTTTGGTAACAAGATCTCAAAGGTTTTATTAGTTGTGACAACTGACATCTACATGGGTTGCCCTTTAACCATGAACGACTTTTTATTTATGCCTTGTTTAATTTGTTTTGGTTGTTTGTTACCATTTGGTTAGAATAGTAAATAGCATTTTAAGATGCACATAGCTAACTATTTTATTCTTGCAGTTAGGAGATTCTTTGTTTGAAAAAGAAAAGCTTTTATTAATTAATCTCCCCAATCAAGCAATGGTCTTCGGCAGCTAGATTAAGGATCGAATTTATGCTATCTTCCAATGAAATCCTAGTAGTGGGATCATGGGGTTGGAGATGAGCAATGGTGTAAGCCATTATATTTCCCTCTCTATGAACAGTAAAAGAAAGCACAAAACTCAAACGACATACAAAGTTCATAAGGTACCGCGTTGGACCATGTTTTCATAACGATACCAAGTTGGACTGTGTTTAATTTAGTGGAGTGTTGATGTGGAATTTAAAAATAAGAATTGCATGCAACAATTTTCAAGGGTAGGAATTTGTATCCATTAAATGGATATCTAGCCTTACTCATCCAAATTATGTTAATCAAATGAAAGAATTCTGAACTCAACATTCCTTCATTTGGTCAACATTATTCTCTGCTACAACAATTCAATTGACATTGATAATAATTGTTGTAGTGGAGATAAATGTTAATCAAATGAAACAATTTGGAACTCAAAATTCATATTTGAGTTTTTTTTTTAATCCTTCCCACTAGATGATCAAGCTTCAATTCAAACAGTTGAAATGGTTTTAATTGCTGAAAATGTGTACTCATCTTACTTCATCTCAAGCAGATGCCAAAAATGAAACAAAGAACAATTATTTACACCTAATTTCTTTTTTTAATGATTGGTCGCCCATAGATTAGTAAAAAAGAAAACACAAGTGGCTACAAGTCAACATCAAGTAGTGAGAAACCACCCAAAAATCTTACGAAGGATAATTATAATGAGGTGGATAAAACCACCAAAATATCCAAACCAATTGATTCAGAGCAACATAGGCATATCCTTTGTGAATGTATGCTTTGCAATGTTTTATAGGATATTATAGTGTTTTCTAACCTGTTGTTGAGATTGAAGGTAAAGAGGGGGAGGGGGCAGAAGATGGGAGTTATTGAGCTCAATTTGTTGTTGCCGGGAAAAAAAATGAAACAAGGGAAGGGGGAAACATTTTACCCCCTTTCATCCCCATTACCTTGGTTCCTTCTTCCTGAGTTGGTGGTGAATGAAAAGTGGTAAGATTAAATTCGACCTTCGAGAATGCTCATTGACAACGGGCGTGCGGAGTCCAAATAGGTTCAACAAGAGGTGTCTTCCTTCACAAGAGCACAACTTGAAGTACTGGGTTACAACTTCAATTTAACTTAACTATTGATACTGATGTTTAGACAAACAAAACAAAGCCAAATTACAAAATAATTGTTAGATTCAGCATTATGAAATTCATCACTTGCTTAATGGATTAGGGTTCAGTTTAAGTGACACGTCAAATTTTCTCCCGGATACCTATGATAGAAAATAAGAAATATCCAACAATAATGATAAATTAAAAGGAAACAGGTGAGGAATTGATTTTATATCTTCATTTGCTTTAAACATCTGTAGAAAAACCAATAGTATTTTAGGATCCCCCTTGGCTAGATCACCCATGCTTGCACAAATTTTTACTCATAATCTTTCAAACTCTTTTATCTGACTTTCTCACCATTCATCCCTTGTTTTTGTGCCAATTTAACAATTTGAGAAAAAATAGGGACATATTGATACAAATAGAACGAGCACTGTAAATTAGTGTTCCAACACCATCTCAACCAAAAGTTTAATGTGAAACTTAAGGTTGAGACTCATGTGCTCAGATAGCATTACATTCACTTGCCACATGCACAGCCTATGTTCTATCCCTCTACAGCACTCATATTTCTTTACTTTGGAAATTTGGGGGTGAAAAAATAGGTACCTGGGCTGGACTGATGTTCTGGCATGTCTCCTAAGCTTAGCCTGATGTTCTAGCATGTTTTGTATACCCTTTGGGCCATTTAACCTACTAGGGTTCTATAAAAATGCACCTAGTGGAAGTCTAGTTTATCCTTAGACCAAAAAAAAAAAAAACTAAGTAATGAAGGCTCAAGTATATATTTTATACCCTAACATATAAACAAGAGTTAGTTGCGCGCCGATATGACATTAATTATCCATACAGGGTTAATAAAAAACTAAAGCTGAGAAATCCAATTACTAATTAACATGAAAATGCAATTCAAGAAAGTAACAAACTAAGCTAATAACTCATGTGAATTTTATGTTCAATTTTAAAAACCCTTTTTGCTTACAACTACACAAGATAAATTGTAGACTTGCGAGTATAGGGTATCGATTTCACGAAGAACAATAGTGATTTAAATTTAAATTTTCCCCAATTAACTAAAATAATAATTTTAGATTGAGGAGTTCATCAATTAAAATTTAAAAAAAGTAACTAAAAAAAATACAGTAAACATAGCAACATCAAATTGGAGAGATTCAGGACTTCGGTTTCACCATTGACTTAATATTGCTTTATTACATCCAATTAGAAGTGTAATTAGTCTCTTATTCAACCTAGCTACAAGCATTAGGTCAATATTTGAAAATATGAATTATAATTATCATTTTTGACGTATACTATCTAGTGGTTAGCATTAATTATTCAGTTTTGACATAATCCATCTATTTTCTAGCATAGTCAGTTCAATTAATAACAAAATTAACAAATTCCAAAACTAAACTCTCTAACTAGACTCACAAATGAGCTGAGGAGAAAAGAGAAAAATAGCTTGGCGAGCTTATTATCTTCTTAACCCCTCAACCCTGTTTTGTCTTACAAAAGACTCTCTATTTTATTACATAAAAGAAGAATAAAAGTTGTAGAAGAATGGATGAATGGATGGAATGGTGGATGAGTGAATGAGAGAATGGACGAATTGCTCCAACCTATGACCCCTTTTTATAGTGAAAATCCAACTCCTTTTGGTGCCAAAAAATTAATAAAAAATTAATTACAATTAATTTCTTGACTGTTATGTTGCATAAGAAAAGGCTACTCTTTGGAAAAGGCTAGTCTTAAGCTAAACAATTGATCAAGATTAATTAGCTTTGACTAAGTTAGCTTGAAAATGGTCACAAGATAAAACTCAACAGCTGGGTTGATTTGAGTAGGGAAGCAAGTGCTGCGCTTTTTCTAGCTAGAGCTTCTAGGCAGTGACCTTGTGGGCTAAACAAACCCACATGGAGTGGGAAGTAAGAGCATAAAGGTGAGAAGGTTGCTGGGCTGGGATATGTTGGGCTAATGGGTCACGTTACTGTGCAAAGCATTAGGTCCACACATGAAGAAAGAGTTGGGGCACTGCTGAAAGTTGCTGTTAATGGGCTTTTGGGCCGTGCTAGAAGAACCGGCCCAAGCGATTGGCTGAGAGAGAGTGAGGAAGAGAAGGGGGCGCTTGGGATGTGGTTGAAGTGTGCCGTTGCGCCACGGCGGAGAGGCCTATGCAAAGGGGAGAGAGGAAGGAGTTGAGGAGGAACGCTTGGATTTGGCTAACTAACCAAGCCCCCGGGCTTCGTTGTTGGTGCAAGACCAGGCCCACGTAGGCTAGAGGTAAACTGGGCTGTGTGGGCTGCTGATTTTTTTTTTCTCAATTTTGCTGCTAGGTTCTCCACACATAGGGCCATGACCTAGGCCATGAAGAAAATCGAAAAAAATCACTCGATTTCATACCCAATTTCAAATCTTCTTTCTTACCTGAAAATCATATAAAACACGCATTATTTTCTCATAAAAATCTATTTCAAAGACAAAAAAATAGTTAAAATGGGGAGTAAAATTACACAAAAATATGAGTTATCAACTCCCTAACACCAAAGCTTTGCTAGTCCTTAAGAAAGGATAACAACAATGAAAAAATTTGTTCAACCCATTAAATGCAGCAAGATTCGGGAAAGAAAATCAAATGATCCAACTACACTTGTCCATTCAAAATCATATAAATTAATTTACTACCAACCCACAACTCATTATCAAACATTTCCAACATCAACTAAGTCAAGAAGTCAAAATTCAAGCAAATTAAGCACACGATGAAACCATGTAGCAAACTTCAAAATTTCACCCCACATTATAGAAATCACAAGAGTATCTTTAACATCAAGTCCCCATGTTATATCAATTTATCAATCTTTTTTCTTCCCTTTTTTGGGGATTCTTTCTGACCTTTTTTTGAACATCACTTAGTTACATGTGTTTTCTTGAGTGGATAATGATATAAATAAAAATAACAGTCAAAGGACCATCTAGTACATATTCAGGCATTTAAAGATGTGAACAGAGATGGAACCTACACATTGGTATTCGAATCAGAACTTAATTAATTTAATTTGTTTTATTTGTTGATTAAAAATCTAGGGGGCACTCAAAACTTCTTCAATACTTGTAATGACATTATAAATGGGGTTACATTTCAAACTCAAGATTTGGTTCCGTAATGAGATTAGTACAACAAAAATTTTTGGCCATCAACCAGTTAAAACTAGTAATAATCTCTAATGAGCAATCCACATAATAAGAGTAGAACATGCACAATCTAAACACTCACGCTCTTCCCAAAATTTTGTTCACTCAAAAATTTTCAATTTTTCTCAATTTTTTATATTTTTTTTTATGATGCCTCCCCCACACCTATGCCTTACATTGTCTCAATGTAGAAAATAATAATATAGAGGATGATTGAGAAAAAGAGTAGTACAACGTAATATCTTAGGGAAAGCATGCCACATAAGCCCGCTAAGTCACTCCAAAATGCACCTTCAAAACCCTCACTAGCTGCAATGGCCAAAATTAAGTGAAATATCACACTCTAAAACACAAATAGAGGACCTTAAACAAAAGCAAAATAAGAACAAAAGACTCAAACTTACTAAAATAAATTGGGTTGCCTCCTAACAAGTGCTAAGGTTTATGTCTTCAGCCAAACTTATAATTTTCAAAAGAACTCAACTTCCAAGGCTTAGGCCTCAATAGCTAAGGCTATCTCTGTGGCAATGAGAGGCATACACAGTAACAATTCACAACCACAACATATTCTCATTTTCACTT
>NCQV01073200.1:23380-35346 GCA_002740545.1 Lophocereus schottii
ATGAAAAGATTCCATATTGATCCATTCAATGTTAGGCTCAAAGAAATGTGGGTCAAGTGTACAAGAGAAATCAAATGACTCAAACATAATGGGTGGATGGACAGACTCAAATGGCAAGGAATATAAATCATAGGGGTTTGGAATAATGTTGTAGAAGACAAAAATTCTATGACAAATCAGATGGTGCCACGTGTAAAAAAATTAACCAGTCAGAAATTGTCATGTGTAACATTGACTTTCGTGGACCCGCTTGATCAAAATTAAACATGGCTAAAATTCTGCCAGTTAAAAGCCGCCACATATCGTCAATGAAGCAGAAATTAGTAATTATTTTCTTTATTTAAAAATAGAAAAATAATAATTGGGCCCAGGCCCAAAGTCAGGCTCTAACCCCAGCTGGCAGAGCCTATAAATAGGGGTCCTTCCCCTCTCATTTGCCAGATTCGACATTGTACAATTCAGAAGCTCAGATTACAAGTAGGTATCCAGCTACAAAGCGATAAAGATCAAAACTTGCAAGTTTCAGAGTCAGCAATCAACCAGCTACAGATCAAGATTAAGAACGATTTCAGAGTTCTTTAACTGATTCAGCATCAACCGAAATCAAGCATCACGCCCTCGAAAGACTTAAGGTACTAGGAGATCGAATCAGATGACTATCTCATTGTATTAAATTCCGAGATTGTACCTACGCATTCTACATCACTACAAAATTTGATTTGTTACTGAATTTCTTGTCTAATTTATTTTAAACTCAAAATTTGTGTTTATAAATTTTTGACACGCTCAGTGGGACATCGTTACTTCTCTTCTCTTTCTTCGAAATACAAACTATGCGCTCCTTCGAAGATAACATGGTCCCTGAGAACGCTATCACCCAATCTTCAAGGAAAGCTATCTGATCTGCATCTCAGGGATCAACAACTGCTAGCGCTGCATCTGGCGGTATCATGACTAGAAGTATGATAACAGCTGCTACCGCTATCACCGAAAAGTAATCAATTGTGGCTGCACCATCACAGTCACATGAGATCCAAAACCTCGACTTGAAGGTATCTAATGGAGTCAATCAAATCGCTTTAAAAGTTCTAAAGCAAAAATGTATTGCTGGCTTCATCATGCATAAACAATTTCATGTGGGATGGTTAAACTCCAAACCCACACCAACCCTGCTTTCCAACCCTTCAATTTTGAAGCTAATGATTATTCAAGCAGCAATTCCTCTTTGGCATCCTTAAAGGGTTTGCATGTTGAAGCTAAATCCTTTGACATTGTCATCATGCTAGTTATCATAATAGCAACTACCAACTTTGAAGAACAAGTGGCAAGGATGAAGGCTATCCTGGATAGGCTCTCTAAAGAGAATGCAGAAAAGGACACCCAAATCAAGCGCCAGAACGGCCAGATTGCTGAGCTAATGAAGAAGCTGGAAAAGAAGTCCTTTGAAGCTTCCAATAAAGGTTTAGGCATTGAAGACTCTGATAAAGAGTCCAACCACAGCAAAGAATCTGACGACGAGCGCAAGGCAAAGAAGGACCACTATTTAGGCTCGATGTCTATTGAGCAGATTCAGAGCTTGATAGCCAATGTAGTAAAGACTCAGTTGGGATGAGGGTCTTACATGACCCACTTATATACAAAGCCTTATATAAAGAGGATTGATGCTCTTCGCATGCCCTATGGCTATTAGCCTCCCAAGTTCAGCCAGTTCGATGGCAAGGGCAACCCTAAACAGCAAATCGCTCACTTCATCTCCCTGGAAGTAAAAAATACTCGACCTCATGGTAGAGTAAGCACTGAATTGATTTCCTCCCATAGAGAGAAATTAATTGCAATTCAATTCGGAAGTTTGGATCCTGTTGTAGTTCCAATTGAATCCAAAATGACCTTTGACAGAGATTGATTTTTTGTAGATGTCTCTGATAAACTAATGATGATGAAGAGGGATGGACTCTTGTCACTCACCGAAGTCCGAGGAAGCAAAACCAAGTGCAATCCCCACCTCTCCATTGTTGAAACATACAAGGAAGAAAAAAGAGCCCTCGCTATTCAAAAGGTAAAACAAAAAGTCTAAGAATATCAAAAGGCACGAAATTTTGCCTATTAACCTACTTGAGTAAGAGCCACTTGCCCTGTCATACTTGAGGAGTTCTTCCCAATAAGCTTCTTTGGAAAAGTCACAGTTAACATGACCTCATGTTCTGAGCTGGAAGAAGAGAAAGACCAAGTAAATGACGGATAAGAAAAGTCTCCAAGAGTAGCTGGCAAGACCTTGGCTGTCCTGGAGGCTTTGCTAACTCACATAGACTGGAGATAAATCTTTTGTTTGCTCAACAAGATGTGCCAACATGTTATTGCTGCCTTATAACACCTAGAACTTTACGCTGACAAAGTCAAGGATGTGGGAGGATGAATAGAAAGCCCTGTTTCAGTTATTTTCACTGACGAAGACTTATTGTTAGGATCCAAGCCTCACAATCATCTTTTATTTGTGGCTGGCTGCATTAGGGAGTAGAAAGTCAAGCACATTCTTATAGATGGAGGGTCAGCCGTCAACGTCATGCCTAAGTCTACAATGAATGACCTAGGCATCGCAGTGGAAGAACTTTCTAAGAGACGAACGATGATTCAAGGGTTCAACCTCGAGGGCCAGCGTGTAATCGACATGATCCGTATTGAACTGATAATGGGAGACTTGTCAACATCCTCAATCTTCTATGCAATCGACGCTAAGACTTCCTACAGGTTATTACTTGGGCGACCATGGCTTCATGAACATGGGATTGTGGCTTCCACTTTACACTAGTGCATTAAATACTACTGAGATGGAGAGAAGAAAATAAAAGGGAATGTCAAGCCATTTACTAAGCTGAGTCTCATTTTGCAGATGTGAGGTTCTTCAAAGAAGGTGCCGCACCTAAGGAAACCATGTCGTAAACAATTTCTTTCACCGGCAAAGGTGGCACAAAGAATGCCCCTCAAGCAAGAAAAGATTATGCTCCAAAGAAACAACTCGAGAAAGAAGCAAGTAAGCAGGGCAACACCACTTCTCTTATTGAACAAGTTGCTAGACCAACTGCTGCTTCAACAGGGTCAATGCCATAAATTCTAAGGTGCATACCTAACTCTTGCTGTAAGAAGAGGGAATCGCCCTTTAGCGAGTGCACAAGCAGTAGCCTCGAGACCAAAGCTATTAAAAAGAGTGATGGAGCTATCATAACTACCCAGAAAGGGAGTGGAACAGTTCCAACACTTAAGATGTGGCAGGCTAAGCTGAGTAGGCCCCCTTTTTTGGGGTTTATCGTTTCTTCTAAAGAAGGCGATGACTTACCAAGTGTACGGACTAAGGAGGGATTTGATCCTAATGCATATAAGCTTATGTAGAGGGCTGGTTATGACTTTCAAAATCCAGCTATCTTAGGAAACAAGCCCCATGGCCCTACTGAAACTCAAAGAAAGATTCAAGACCAGGGAGGTTCACTAGGCGTCTCTAAAGTTGGATGGGTTTCACGCCACCGTAGTCGGTGAAAATCACTGGGCGATGAAAGGACAAGAAGTTCGTGATTTAACACATCTTAGCTAAAGAAGTAGATGAGATTGAAGATGAAAATGCTTCACCTAACCCAAAGCCCTCTGTGTTTGATAGGCTACAATCATCCAATTCGAAAAAACATCCGTTAGTATTCACCCGTAAAGGAAAAGGGAAAGACCGCAAAATCTCTATTTTCAACATAATCAAAGATGTTTCCCAACTGAAGTGCTCAGTGTTTGCTAGAATAAAAACTGGCGTAAATTTTTCAAGCTCACGGCTTCAGCAGGAGAAAAGTTATGCATTTAGCCACTTGGGAGTGATAAATAAAGTTCAGAGCTCTATCCCTTCTCGTATGAAGCGTTTCTCCAATTTTGATGTTAAGATGGACGGTTCATTAAGAGTAAAGAGGCATATTGTGGTCTTCACAGGTCAACAAAAAAACTCTAACTCTAATGAGGAGGCAGAGAAAGAAGAAGTTGTTTCGTCCAATCATATCACAATCCACGAATATGATAACTCAGGCTCAGAGATAGAGATGGCAGAAACTCTTGAGACTTTCGAAGATGGGGGCCAGGCTACAGTTGATGAGTTGAAAGAGTTAAATCTTAGAACCAATGAAGAGCCTCGTCCTATCTACATAAGCTCATCACTTACACCAAAGTAGTACTTGGAACTCCTATCAGAGTATAAGGACGTGTTTGTCTGGAGCTATAAAGAAATGCTCGGGTTGGATCCAAAGGTCACAGTCCACTGCTTATCTATCAAAAGGGGTATTTTGCCTAAGAAGCAACCTCAGTGACGTTTTCACCCAGAGTTGGTACCAGAAATTGAAAAAGAGGTCAACAAACTCATAGGGACAGGATTCATTCACGAGGTCAAGTATCCAAGATGGATCGTAAACATCGTGCCTGTTAAGAATAAAAATGGGCAACTTCGTATTTGTGTGGACTTCTGGGATCTCAATAATGCCGTCCAAAAGATGATTTCCCACTACCAGTCACAGAACTCATGATCGACTCAACTACAGGCATGAGGCATTGTTATTCATGGATTGTACCGCAGGATACAATCAGATTCTGATGGCGCCAGAAGATCAAGAGGCTATAGCTTTCCGCACACCTAAAGACATTTTTTGCTATAAGGTGATGCACTTCGGACTCGAAAATGAAGGAGCAATTTAGCAAAAGGTAATGTAAACAATTTTTAATGATATGCTCCACAAAATAGTCGAGTACTATGTCGAAGATTTGGTGGTCAAGTCCAAAAAGAGGGCAGACCACATACATGATCTTCGTCTGATCTTTGAGCGATTAAGGAGATGTTAATTGAAGATGAATCCACTCAACTGCGCATTTGGTGTCACATTTGGAAAGTTCTTGGGCTTTATTGTTCATCACAAAGGGATTAAGATCGATCAATCGAAGATCGAGGCAATCCAAGAGATGCCTGCGCCTAAGTATCTCAGGGAGCTTCGTGGACTTCAAGGTCGCTTAGCATATATTCGAAGATTCATCTCAAATCTTGTAGGACGCTACCATCCCTTCAGCCAACTTATGAAAAAGGGTGCACTGTTTGAGTGGGACAAATCATGTTGCACGACTTTCGAGAAAATAAAGGAGTATTTGTCCCATCCTCTGGGGTTGAGGGCACCCATCCCTGGCAAACCTCTCATGCTGTACATTGCAGATCAAGAAAACTCCTTAGGAGCGTAAATGTGTACAAAAAAATGAGGATGGAAAAGAAGTCGCCATATACTACTTAAGTCGTAAGTTGGTTGGCGCTGAATTGAAGTACTCCTCCATAAAAAAGATCTATTTGTCGCTCATCTTTGTTATTCAGAAACTCAGACATTATATACAGGGCTATACAGTGCAAGTGGTCTCCAAAGCTGATCCCATCAAGTATATCGTGTGCAGGCCAATCTTAAATGGGCGATTGGCAAAATGGGCTAGAATCTTAAAGCAATACGATGTTATCTATCTACCAAAAAGAGTGGTTAAAGGGCAAGCATTGGTAGATTTCTTAGCAGATCATCTAATTCCTAATGATTGGGAGCTAAACGATGATTTCCCAGGGGAAGATGCATTCTTCATCGATAGCCTCCCTCCATAGGAAATGTATTTCGATGGAGCAGCAAGAGGAGATGGAGTTGGTGCAGGAGTGGTTTTTATTTCCCTCGAAAAGCACATCCTCTCGTATTCATTTGTGCTTACTCAATTACACTCTAACAATATGGCAGAGTACCAAGCACTCAGCTTAGGTCTTTAAATGGCTATTGAGATAGGGATTACAGATCTCAACATATATGGTGACTCGCAGTTGGTCATCAATGAACTACTTGACAAGTACGAGATTAAGAAAGGAGACCTTGTCCTGTATCACAAGCATGCATTACCACTGCTAAACATATTGGACATAGTCAAGTTAGAGCACATGCCAAAGAGTGCCAACAAGATAGCTGACGCACTTGTAAGTCTCGCAACCGCTTTGGCACTAGGGGCAGATAAAAGAATGACTATTCTAGTACGTAGCCACTAGGTTGTTCTGTCCGATGATGAAGACTCAAAGGAAGATGTCAACGTGATCTGTGTTCTTGAAATAGATGTAGAAGATTGGCATCAACCTATGATTAAGTTCTTAGAGCATGGAAAACTTCCTAGTGTAAGGCATAAGACGAAAATACAGCGTAGAGCTGTAAGCTTCGTTTACTACAATGAAGCGCTCTATCAACGCTCTTTTCTTAGCCTTTGGTTACGATGCTTGGATGTGGAAGAGGCAAAGCAAGCGATGGCAGAAGCTTATTCAGGTGTATGTGAAGCACACCAATCAGGGCCTAGATTACATGATCTCATTAAGAGGATGGGTAACTGCTGGCCCACTATGGTGTAAGATTGCATAAATTATGCAAAGAAGCGTGTGCTTGCCAGTTCCATGCCAACTTCATACATCAACCTCCAGAACCTCTCCACCCAACGGTTGTATCTTGTCCTTTTAAGGCATGGGGGCTTGATGTCATTAGACAATCACGCCTAAATCATCTACTGGTCACTCCTACTTCTTAGTTGCCACTGATTAATTCTCTAAATGCACGGAAGTAATTCCACTAAGGGAGGTCAAAAAAGAAAATGTGGTTAATTTCATAAAGACACACATTATCTACCGATATGGTGTGCCAAGGTAAATCATCACCGATAATGGTAATCCCTTCTTCAACAGCCTTATGAGTAGCCTGTATGAGATGTTTAAGTTTGCCCAACACAAGTCTTCCATATACAGTGCCCCTGTGAATGGCCTGGCAGAAGTCTTTAATGAAACACTTTGCAACTTACTCAAAAAAGTTGTCTCAAAGTCTAAACAAAATTGGTATGAAAGACTAGGGGAGGCTCTTTGGGCTTACCGAACCATGTACAAGATGCCAACATAGTCGACCCCCTTTGCTCTGGTATATGTAGTTGAAGTCGTTCTACCATTAGAGCTCCAAATCCCATCACTCCGCATTGGCATATAGGAAGGTTTAGCAGAAGACAAAATCACAGTCTTTGCTTAGCTGAGTTGGAGTCCCTTGATGAGAGAAGACTTAAGGCATAACAAAATCTAGAATGCTACCAAGCTCGTTTATCAAGAGTGTTCAACAAAAAAGTTTAGCCACGCTCATTCAAAGTTGGAGACCAGGTGTTGGCAGTGAGAAGATCGATCATTGTTTCTCACAAATCTGGAAGCAAACTCACCTCTAAGTGGGATGGTCCCTATGTGGTCAGAGAAGTCTAAACAAATGGAGCCTACAAGATAGTTGATGCTGATGGAGTGCGTATAGGACCCATAAATGGAAAGTTTTTAAAGCATTATTATCCTTAAAATATGATGTTTCAAAGCTCCTAAGTAAGAGCCTAAACTGTTCATTCTTTCAAGTTAAATTTCTTTATAATACTCCTGACCCACAAGAGTCTAAACTGTGAACGGCAAAACGAAACAAACAAAAAATTTTATGTCCTTGAACTACATATAGCTTGATCCTTTAGGGTATTACATTCCCTTTAGGTACATAGGCAACTTAGGCATATTTCCTAAGTACAACCGTAAAAGTTATAAAAAATGGGTGAATAAATTTTGTTAGTGCTCGTTGGTTTTGATTGTTTTCTATTGCTATATATCATTGCATAAACTTGAATTAAAAGATTCATCTTATTGCAATATATAAAAACTTATTCCAATAAGACTACATTGAGTCCAAAAAAGAAATAACAAGTTACACAGCGAAATGGAAAACAAACTAGAACAATGCCACTAGATATGGTCTTCGCATCCAGTGTGCCTAAAAGTTCTCGGGTACGTTTCTTTGCTGCTTCAATCTAAGCCATTTTTTCTGCGGTAACTTGGGGGGTAGTGTCTAAGCCAGTAACCTCTCTTTCAAGAAGAGATTCACTATCTCTTGCTTTCTTCAATGAGGCTTTAGTCTCTACTAGTTTGCCTTGTAATTCCAGCTCATTCGCTTTTGCTCGTTCAAGATCAGCCTCAAATAGCTTCCTTTGCTTATGAGCTTGGGCAATGGTGATAGTTACCTCACCAAACTGTGCGCTAACCTTTTTCACGGAAGCTCGTGCCTCCCCAAGTTTGTCTAATAAGGATTTTCGCTTGTTTAGCACATCTTCGGTAGGAGTTCGGCCTTCTAATTGGGTTTTCAACTCCAGATACTGCCCGACTTCATTCAGATATGCTTTGACAGTATTCTTTACCCCTAAATAATCTACCTAGAAGGATGATAAGGCTTCATATATTTGCTCAGCTTCCTGGCAGATGTTTGCGATGTTGCCTTCTGTCTTTGGGATGAACTTTATCAGCTGTTGCTGAAAATGTTGGTTCACACTCAAGGCCAGGTCGTTAAACACACTAGAAGCGATTGTCCCAGGGAAGTAGGTTACAATAGAAGGTGTAAGCGATTGATAACGCTTTGCATGTTTCACTGGCGATGGCATTATATTAATAGAATCATCCTCGGTTGACTTAGCAGTAGGCACAGTCAAGGTGGCTTCAATGTCTCTCTCACCAAATATGGCCTTAGGTCTATCTTTGACTTTGGCAGCATATCCCTACATTAAAAGGATGATTAAGTAAAAAGAAGGGGACAAAGGACAAAAAACAGAAGGGAAAAGGGGTAGGATAACAAGATGCGCCTCTCCCTTTGCTTTGCTCTTTGATTTTAGTGAGCTTGTCGCACTATTAGACTTTTCCTTAGAGCTAGGCAGCTTGATTACACTATTTAGTTTGCCCTTTGAGGCTGAAAAATTCTTTGCTTTGCTAACAGAAGATTCGATACCTAGGCCTCTTGAGGCTTTAATCTTTCTTTCCCAGGCAAACAACTCTTGCTTTTCTGAGGAGATGCATCTGCTACCAATGAGGAACTATCACCTCCTTTTTTTCTAAGCTTAGCTAGGGATAGGGCATGTTCATTAGGCTACTGCATGGTTGGCTTATGTTCACTCGATTTTCCGAGGTGACAACTAGGGCGAATGCATCATTAGCAACTCTTACTTTAGAAGGTCTTAGTGGCTGTGCAATCTCACCTCTAGGATATTTAGGTCCTTGAGAGAAAAGATCACCTCGTGAAGATCGCCACCAACTAGCATATGCAATATTGACCAGTGTAGACTTTTTATCAGAGGGAGCAGGAATTGTCAAATTGGACCTTATTATGTGTTCTGTCAAGTTGAATCAATAGCAAGCAACGTCCTGTAGGGTGCCCTCTGGGTCATTCATTCGTGGCTCACTTAGGACATCTTGATAAAGTCCAAACTGTCACTCAAACTTTCAAGGGAAGTACAACTCAATCAAGATTGCTCTTCTTTGCCGCAAGATCAAAAACCCAAAATGGAGGCAAATCAAATATGCTCTCCAACTTTGGGATAAATTCTGGGTGTCAATCAAGGTCATCGGTGTATCCTTCATAAGAGAATTAGAGTACATGATAGACGACTCCATGCATTTTAATTACTCTCGAGCTTCTTGTAAGTCAGGAGTCCGATTCATGTTTTCACCAGAGAACCTCACCATCTTAGGATGGCTATGCCGATGATGGGGATTATCAACATAAGTTTGGAAGTAAGTCCCTAACCATCAATAAACATAGTAAATGGGGAAAATTACTTCCAACTTATTCAGGCTCCAAGCCATAGAAATTCTGTTCAACCCCCGATAAATACTAGCCAAAGCAGGAATTGCTAGGTTTGGACATTCCCCGTGAGCAAGTTTGCTTGCAGCTATAAACATAACTTGGCAAATAAAGCATCCTACTTCAATTGGTAGCACAAAGGAGCACAACCAATAGGCAATAAGGGCGGCAAGGTAGGTTTCTTCAATCAAGGCCTCAGGAATATTACACATCACAAAAGGATCTTTCTCTCTCTTGGTTAGCATTGTACGAGAAGCAATTAGGCCAGATGGACATGATGTGTTTGTTGGAGCTTTAACATGCTTTCTGTTACCAGGACTAGGAGGAAGTGTGTAAATCTACCACCCTCGGAACCATAAGCATATCCATTCAGAAGCAGCAAGCTGAACGATGCCATGAACATCTTGGCATAGTCTATGTAGTGTAGAGAAGAGGAACGAGCAAGTCGCGGGAATGTTATTATCGCCACGTCCCGCAGAGAGGAGTTCTTTGGCAGATGGAATGACTTCTTCATAGTAAACACCGTCAGCTGGAAGTGCACTTATAGTCCATAAATCCCATGAGGAGATTGACATGTCGCCGCTCTCTATGCAAAAGGTGCTGGTAGCATGACACCACAGTTCGCAGATTGCTTTAAAAATGATGAGACTCATGCCACAGGAGAACAAGGATGCATACAGTCTGTCGTAGAGCCGCCATTTTATAAGTCTCTCTTTGTTGCAGCCAAGAATGTCTTCAAGTTATTCTCAATAGCATGGTATGAAGAAATTATCGGAGAAACAAGGTGAAAAAAATACCTTAGGACACTTTCCCATCTATGATGCGATGTCGGGGTAACAGTGTTGTGGATTAAAAATGCAAATAATGATGAGCCGAGCTTCAGAACTCTCAAAGATGAGATGATTCCATCTAACCTCTGTATGTCGTGCGTAGATTCTACACTCCAACACGAATTTGCAAGGCAGCCATGAAGTAAAGAACGTCTGGATGGTATGGGTGTTGGCATATCTACGCGGAGAGTCACGCGTTCTTCAATTGGATCATCTTCTCTATCCAAGATGGTAAGAGTTGGATTCTTGAAATTTGAGGAGTTCAAAAATGCACTATGAAGGAAGAAATTCAAGTTGACACCCAAAAGATTAAGTAAAAGAGTTCCATGCCAAGAATCGAATCTACAGGGAGAAACAATTACTCGTCTTAAAAGTCAACCTCACTCCGCGATCTAATTGGTGGATTCACGGCAAGAAATACATCCAAGTCGACCCCAACTAGATTAAATGAGAGAGTTTCCTGCGAAAAATCGAATCTACGAGGAGAAACGATTCATGATCTTAAAAGTTGACCTCACTTCGTAATCTAATTGGGGGAGTATTCGGCTCAGCAGTTTCCTAAAAAGAAGGGGAAAAGGAGGAAAGGAAAACAGCCGGACCAAAACCTAGAAAATAAGAGCAATGTCTACACTGTTAGGCTTTCAGCGGGGCCCACAGTACATGAAAGCCCTTCACAGGAAAGGCACAACTCACACAAATTTCATGGCCAATTTACAAGGAAGTGTTGGTCAGAACTAAACCAACATCTTGGTGTACTTATATTTAGAAGGTGTCGTACCAGCCATAGCTGAAGCAAGGTCTGTTCTTTTTTCTTATTCTCTTTTTTCTTTCCTTCCTTCACTGTTTTTAAAAGCAAGAGCCTTTTTCAAATCATTCACGCTACTGAATTCAGAAACTTGTTTTTCATCAGGGCTGGTGAAGCCATGTTAACAGCATCTAAGCCATCAAGATCCTTTTCAAGAGCTTTAGCCTTCTTCAGCAATGTCCAAAAAAAATGGGGAAGAAGGGAGGGAAGGATGTAGAGAAATACTTGCAGAAATTCCTCAAACGAGCCAAATTACAAAGAAAAAAAATTGATTGAAGATCCTAAAACCTCAAGTAATTGTATCCAGAGAACAGAGGACAACAAATTAAGACAAAAATCCCATCGAGGCTCAAAGGAAGGGTGAGAAGCAACACATTTCCACATAATTGGAGAAGGAGAAGCATGAAATTTGCTTACAAAACAAAAAGATTGGATTAGTTGGAATATGGGAGAAGCATAGAATTTTCCCCAAAAGCAGTTTTTTATTTTTTTTTTCTTGGGCTGCCGCTAAAGGGAATTTAATGAAAGAAGAAGTAGATGAATTGGCAGTAGCCTATAGATGAAATAAATTATGAAGGAAGGAGATGCATATCATTGATTTCCCTTGCTTGCTACATCAGAGGGCACAACATA
>NCQV01073208.1:0-43507 GCA_002740545.1 Lophocereus schottii
TAGATTGAGTAATATTTCCCCACTAAAAATATTATCTCCACCAACCCTAATGCAGGTATTTGTGATTTTTTTTTAAAACTCTTCCATTGCTAGATAATTTTACGAGTTACCAGGACAGGATCTTATTTGGAGGTCATTCATTGTCCAAGCCCTGCAACATAAAATTATGATATCTCGAACTGAAATGCGAGCACCCAATTTAGCAAATCTTGCTACAGCCTTCTCTCTTTAAAATAAGTTTCGTCCTCAAATTGAAACTTAAAAAAAAAATCTTGAAGAACTTTTATTGCATTATAGAAGATAGCATTCATAATTCGTGGCTTGAAGTAGCATACCCCTTGAAAAGTAGTTCACTTGGTAATGGACTGAAACTTAGGGTACACTTCATTTTGCCATTTAGTGCTTATGTGCTCTTATAGTTTCACATAACATATACTTATGGTTTTGCCGCAGTAAGGGCTTGTTCTTTTTGTGGGTAAATTGAGGTGGGTAAAAGAGTGAAGGGGGTCGAAGTAGGTTGAGGTAGATTGAAGTAGGTTGAAATGGATCGAAGTAAGTTGAAGTGAGTTAAAATTGATATTTTGAAATTGACCCACGAAAAGAACAGGTCCTAAGTTATAGTAAAATATTTATTAGGGAAGTTTTCCTAGACCCCTGTGCCTTGTTCACATTGTCTTTAGCCCCAAAGTTCGAGGCCAATGTCGTGCGAGAAAAATGTTTAATAAAGTGCAAGGGTGGAATGTACTTATAACTCTGAGAAGGATAATCATAGTTTCCTTGAGAATGGGTCACCTCCAGTATGTCCTAAAGATTTGAGTCTAATCAAACCTACATGCATTTAACTGATAAACTTGTTTACTCATGACCTACTATATTTAATTGACCTCTTAGGCACATGACCATACCCAGTCAAGCATGGTCAAATAACTTATTGTAGTTGCAACTGCTTCCGTTTGGTCAAGCAAGTCACCAAACTTAATACCATCTCATCATCTCTTAATATTTCCTCAGGTGGACTCCCAAGTCCATACCCAACATGCTGGATCAGCTTCATGAAAATAACTAATATGCTCTAGTATATTGGCTAGGCTTGTTGTAATTTCAATGGTTACAGGAAGACAGTGTTTAGGTGGAAGCTAAGAATGTACTTAGATGTCATATAATTTCAAATTCATGTAGGATAAACTAGTTTCATGCACCCCATTTTATCATCTTAGGAAGAAATTTATTTATAATACAACTTCTAACAATTCGCTCAATTTTATATACTTTGTCGCCTCAAGGATAACTACTAGCATTTAAGCATCCGGGGATGTATTGCTCCAACTAAACCCTGGGAAAATACAAGATCCCATTTTCCCCTTTGGCCCAACCAAAATTCATGGTAGGAGTCTCTAAATTTGTATTGAAGGTTACTATTCGTCATCTAGATACAAACAGGGCTAAAAAGACAAAAACTACTTGTGGTGCAAGTGTAAAACTATTACAACCCAAAGGCGTCTAATTATTACCTAACTCAAGACATGTTAATTCTAGCACAATTTGTACCAGGGAAATACGAAGTTGTTTGAACTCTTTATAATCACTGCCCTTTTTTCTGATTATTCATAGTAACCCCCATTTCCCATACGGCACCACAACTCAGTCAAATGATATATTATGAGCACAAGTGGACCCATGAAAGATTGGATCAACTTCTCCAGGTAACTAATATTTGGCAATAATGTGATGTGGCACGAGTGAAATGGGTTAGTAAATATTATACTCGAGAGTTAACCAGTGAGAAAGTCCATGAAGAATTAGCATGAATTAAATAACATCAAATAGCAAGCTATTAGATGACTAATAGAAGGTTAATTTGATAAAGAATGTCAAAGAAGGGGGTCACTGTTTCTTAGGGCGAAAATAAAGTATATAACGGCTAACAAAGAAGGTGATTACCAAGGATGTACAACACTATCCAAGTTCCAGAAGTAATTCAAAAACATGGGAGATGATAATTCAGATGCACCCAATGCCAATCCGCCAGTGGGAAAATAAAGGATGATCTAGGCGTTAAAGGATAACAAATATACGCAATCTATAAATGCCTTTTTCCTGAAGGATGACAATTGATTAGTTGAAAGGTACGAAGTTGGGAACAACAAAGTTGTCTGTAGCAACGATGGAGGTAAGACAGTAAAAATACCTATCCACATGAACATCAAAATCACGGACCCTGGTAGCCAGGTAATTACTCAAGGTATAAATTATATCTAAACTTAAGATAAGCAAATTAAAAAAAAAAGAGCTAACCGTATGCGACATATGGATATTTGCAAAAGGAAGTGTTAATTTTTTTTTTCTTCGCGAGAAATAAGGTCCATGGAGGGGGGTTTTTTTTTCTAAAGAATATTTGGAAGGCAAAATAAAATCACAATCAATAGAGGGATGTAACAATATCAAGACAATACTTAGCTATAGCTTAGGAGGCCTTATGGGCATTAAGGAGATTAAGATGTACAATTGCAAAGCTTAGACGGGTAAATGATGAAATTCAAACAGAACATATTGGTTTGTACGTAGGGTCTTCATGTGTGAATCATGCTTTATTATGGGGTTTTTTTCTCTTTCTTTCCCAAGTACAATTGGTAGGCAAAATTTTAAGTAAGTTTGTAATTAAAAAAAAAAACTGGAGGGCTTCATAAATAGAGGAGGGTTACCACAGTCTTGCCAAACTGTTTATGTGTGTTTGAACTCGTTAGGCAGAAAATTCGTACCAAATAGTTACAAAGTAGCAAGAGGATTCAAATGTTGGTTATAAATGAGGATTGTCTTGGGGGTAAGGCTAACAGGACAAGAACTTTAACATGTTAGCTTGGTAAATGGATTCAACATTCCATAACAATCAATCATCTGGTTATATATGCTAATAGAGGTTGGAATGCAATTGTCTCTCAAATAAAGTCATCAAAGTGTAAAAACTTAAATGAATAGAGCAAAATAACACTTCTTGTGCGAGCACATTCATTAATGGGGTAAAGAGGGATACTTATTTAGTTAAACAGTTGTAACAAACAAAAGCTTGTTTTCGGACAACTATTGGTAAGTAAGAAGGAATATAACTATTTTAAATAACATGATTAAAAGGAATATATTTATCTACTATAGAAAGAGCTGTGAACACAATTGGGTTTCAATTGAAAGATCACAAGTTGAAAAAAGGAACCATAAAGGTCAATGATATAGAGGGATAGAGTGGTCCCATGGAAAAGATTTACTCATACCATTTGGAAATCCTTCAAATCAACTAATTAGTTAGCATAAGGAGTGTTGAAAGAAAATTACAACTTGTAGAGGATGGGTTTTAGTTAAAAGACTCAAAACTTCAGTCAAATCAAGTGAATGTTAGGGATCAAAATAATAAGGTAGCAAAGGAGGACCAATAGTAACTTCAAGCAATGCAATCTTCCCAAAAAAAAAAGTCAATTGGATAGTAAGTTCAATTAAATGCCAAATCATTAAGACCGTTGACATTTAAAACATGGCATTCAAATAACAAGGAGATGGTGTGATGAGTAACATTATTAATCACGAGGGTCAACTAACCAGGAGGAGGGACATTTTGACTTTATGGCATAAGAACGCATGGAAAGGTACCCCAGGAGGGTTGCTGGGAGGAGTGAACCCTTTGGACATTATGATTTGGGGGGCTAGGTATTAGGATAAACTAGGGTTAATATGAGTTATTGACAGCATAAATAGAAAATAGGAATGTTCCAAATCGTGAAGTTTGAATGAGCCTATTAGATCATTAAACAAAATAATTTTTGAACATTAGGTTGCTAGGTGTAATTATAGGGCTCACAGCAATACAAAAGATTCATGCATCTAGATCCATTAGTTTCCCTTGCTTAGAAGAAAAAGATGTATTGGTATTAGCTCGTAGGCAAAATGGTCACACCTCTTTTGTTACGTATAGTCCAATATTTATAGATCCAAGGGTAAATTCCGATGTCAATGTCCCCCAAATGCTACCTCAATCTTATAATGTGTAGCAAATACGTTCCCTCTAGAATGTTACATAATGCTCAACTGCACAAATACTGAAGCTCTGCTGATCAACTTATGTCACCTTGCAATTAGTACCCAAGTCCTTCACTCCTAACCACCATCACAGGAGTTCTGCAATATATGTTTTTCCTTTATTGTTTCTTTTCTTCTTGCCCCCTTTTTTTCGAGACTGTTTTTATAACCAAATAACATGTAGTTCACGTTAAATAATATCAACTTTGATGACAAAAAGTCCTCGAACCGTTTCTACTATAACTAAAGTACATCTCGTACAACATCATATCATGAAGCAAGAATTTTTTTTTTTTTTTTTGGGTCATAATTGCTTACACAAAATGGACATGTAAATGCTTAAACGACTTCCCAATTTCCCCAATGTTTCTAACACCTAATTACTTTTAAATTCATAATAGATCTTGAACTATTAATTCCATTCAACACTACTGCATTCATATAATCGCATTTGCTTCATATCATCGGAACGTCATCCAAGTATACTATTAAAGTGACTCCCATTTCGTGCCATGCGACTGAGTAAGTTTATATTAAACATAATGGTTACCATCAATCTAACAAGTTAAATAAAAATGAACAGTTTTCAATCCCCAAATGATTCATACTCAGCGTATTTCAGGACTAATTTGGGCAATAATTGCGAAAAGTTTTGGGTAAAAAGACCAAAAATTGAGTTCCGAAATTCAACTTCGACAGTCATTGTCAACAACTAGGTTTCGACATTTTCAAGTCAAATTCCAGTATATATTGCAAAATTTTTGAGGACCTTCATTGATAACTTTGTGGGTGACAGAAGGCACAAATCAATTGCAAGTAATAATGACAAAAAAGGGATCAAAATTGAGTTCAAATTTGCGAACCACTCCTCAGAAATTTTTGGTGAAAATACGCCAAACTTCAACAGAAAACCTAAAATAATTTTAGTGGTTTTGCTAATAATCTTATCAGAAACAAGAATATCACATCAATTTTGAAATAATTTGCCTAAAGATTGGTAAAAAAACGAGTTCATATATCAAGCCCTAACCCTAAAATAATGTTGACAACGTTCTCAATTTCAGCCATATCTCGTGTCAATAATTGGCATGGTTTGAGGGCTTTCACTCATAATTTTATGGGTAACAAAAACCACAAACAATTGCAAGAAATAGTGGCCAAAACAACTCAAAAATTGGACAAAAATCACGAACTCTTACTCTAGGGTTCAACGGAAATAGCTTGCAAAATTAAGCGCAAAAATGAGATAAATGCATTGAATTCTTGAGGTTAAATTGGACCGAATATGCACCAAAATCGAGTTCTAGCACTCAAAAAAGAATCCTAAAAATTGTGGTGAATTGTTTGCCACAATTTAGGCAAAATCAAATGGGAAAGGCAACCTTTGCATCAATTTGAATGAAAATTGAACAAAAGCAGTAATTGAGAAATCGAATTCAGGGTTCATATGCAAAGAATCCTAGAATTTCATTCCCAAACTGTTCATAATCTACTCAATGAAATCTTGTATACAACAGATCAAATTAAAGCTCTCAACACGGTCTACTAGAACCTAAAATTTCACAAAAATTTATCGAGGACTTGGACATTAAATAATGGCATGAAGTTTCAAGTTTGTGAAGCAACGAAGCAAAGAACAAAGATAAGCATACAACCATTAACATATTTAGGGCACAAATTACGATAGTACATTCAACTAGAAACAAGCCGACCCGCTCTGATACCTATGAAGGAATTAATATATAGAATTAAGCATAAATGAATTTTCCGTAATCTTGTAATGGAAGACGATCGAACCTTAGCTTTAAATAACTAGGTAAGGAAAAAATTCACAATTCAGAGAACGTTCACGCTCTCACAGCCCAAGAGCCCTAGGGTTTTTTGTAGAAAATTTTCTTTAGAAAACTCTCAGTGTTTCTTGTGTGTTTTTTCCCTTAGACTTGTCTCCTTCTGATGTTAGATGAATAGTCAAGGAACTAGGGTTTCTGAGATGGCTAAGCCTTCAACTTAATATGCTTATTGGGCTCGCGTCACTTATGGGTGTATCATGTCCCAAATCCAAATAATAAGCTTATTGGGCTCGCACCACTTATAGGTGTATCATAACCTAAGTCCAACAGGCTTCTTCGACGAGCCCGGGAGATGTGACACTTCCCCAAGGGAAACTCCAATGGAGAACACGATGATGACTTGGCTATTGTTTCGGGTTAGGTTTCAACTTCAAACAATGATATCCACATATTTGTGGGTGGATAAGTGAGAGAGAGTGGTGAAATAATGATGGAGAAAAATTAAGGCTGCAGCAATGGCAAGGAAGAAGACAAAAATGATGTGGAGTTTTGGGATTTGGAAGCACAAGGGGAAAAACAATTTCCCTTTTTAAAAAAAATATAAAACTGATCAGTTAGGGGATAAGGATTTGATCCCCTGAGACATTGGGGATTTAGGTTCTAGGATTTTAGCGGAGACTTGATACCTCAGAGTGTCAAGTTTCTTATCCAAAAATCCCATGCCAAACACTAGGGTAAGAAGCATAGAACCTAAATATATCAAGTTCTAATCTTTCTCTATAGCAAATAGTCCCTCATATTTTATTCTAATTCTTTCATTGCTTTAGTACTTTGTATTAGTCACTCGTGTTCTAAATAAATCAAAGGTTAATAAATTCTTTTGCAGGCTTTAAAAACTAAATATGATTTGACAAACAACTTTCACATGAAAGAAGGATAAAAAGGAAGGATTAATGCTCATTGGCATTTACTTGGTGCTACATCTTGTAGTTGTATAACATCCTCGGCCCACTTCTCATTAGTTTACCTTTCAATCCAATTTTGTCTAGTTGTAATTTGTAACATCCATATCTTAACCTTGAAATTGAAAATGATTTTATATCGCAAGCCCCATTTGATTGGCATCTATAGTATATTGAACATAGGATTGAGTATACTACTATGAAAAATGAGATTACTTTCCTTTATCAATACACATTATTGCACTTCCTGTTAATTTTATATGACAAAATTTTATTTAGATTATTCAATAAGTAGCATGCAGGTTAAGTACCTATTAGGCGATAAATTGTCACATTTTATATGCCTTTTTCACCTAATTTTAGCTCGTATAATTATGTAATCTTTAGAGTTTTTCTTGTTTTATTAACTATTATTTGAGATTTTTACTTGTTTTGCTTATTCTTGTAGGTAATACATTGAACCAAGCAAATACCGTGAAAAGGAGCGAAAAAGGATCAAAACAGGCGAAAAGACGGAAAACGGAGCCAGCCGGGCGAAACCAGCCAGCAATGTGGCACACCCACCCTGTGCCACGTGGCACGGTCGTGCCACATAGGCACAGTCGTGCCTCTTCCCGTTCACGTGCGCTGTTTTGTTTTCGCCGAGTCCTATTTAAATGCACTTCCTTCGTGGTTTTTGGGGGGTTTTTTCCTTCTACTTTTCTATATTAGTTTAGTTTAGGTTTTAGCCAATAAAAAAGATTGAGTTGTATTGATTTGAGATGGATGCTTGGGGATTTTCACTTCATTAATTCAATTCAAGCATAAGTCTTCTTCTCCCTCTCTTATTATTTCAACTTTGTTATTGTTTGTTCTTGCTTAATCTTATTAGTTTAGATTATATTTAGTTTAATTGTTTAGTTTTCATTGTGAGTCTATATATTATTAGGTGATAGATTTGTTAGATTTCATTCTCTTTCTTTCAGTTCATATTTATTATGTTCTTCGTTTGTTTTGGTTTAGGTTTAGGTTTTTTTAATGATTAGTTGTTAGAATTTGTGGACTTGGATTGTGATTAGCCTCTTGATGGCTAATTAGTCTTGTATTTGGCCTAACCATACCCAATCTATGCCTAGTACCTAGAGGTTTTGCTCACGCCTGCCAAGTGTTTGATGAAATGCTTGAGAGAGCTTTCATCCATATTTTTGCGCGGTTGACTTATGCTGAGAGGCGAGGTCAATTAACTAGTGTGGGAGAGGGAATAATCGAATTCGGGACATGAAAATAGTATCCGAATCGAGTTAGGTCCGGGTTTGCTAGTTTTGTAGTCTAATTGGGCTAACCCCATGAAAATAGGTGGTTAGGCTAATTAGATTAGCTCATGACCCTTGAGAGAGGGTTTGGGTGGTCTCTGATGGTGCAACCGATCATCTCTAGTTCGTAATGTAGTTTGGTATGTTAGGACTCGTCTTGATTAGTTGGTTCGTCCATTGGTCAAATCACAACTCCAAGTCGCTTTTTCTATGTTTGTTAGCGTAGTTTAGTTTTCCCTCCTTCACCTTTGATCTCGCCTAAATTGATACGCTCTATTGAACTCTGATAGTTGGAAATACAATTCCTTGTGGACGACACCCCAAGTACTCAACGATGCACCTTGCACTTGGGGGTTACAAATATTAAAACTCTGTTTTCTCACTAACATTACCCTAAGAATTATGTCAAGAATTAGGTGAAAACATTTCCATTTGCATCATGTGAAATTACACGTGTAAATTTTGATGGCAATTACAGTAAGTACAGGTATATTTAGGACAATTTATGATTCAAACATCTCATTACCTAGGTAATTTTTAATAAGTTTAAGGGGTATGCGAGAGTTGGGCTTACCTATGTAGCCTTTCAAATTGATGTGTTTACTCCTTTAATATTTACATTTGATATTTTCTTTCAAAGAATTTTGTTTCAATACCAAGCGTAAAGTAAAAGATGCATTGCCATGGCAAGGCACCAATCCTTGCTCTTCTACGGCAACTATCGCAATCCATTAACCTGAGATTTTCTCAAATGAAGGCAAAGAATACAAGAATATGCGTCGCTTGACAACATAGACACATGTCCTTCGCCTAGGCTTGTTCATTATTAAGCATGGACTAGGACCAAACTAGACCGAAGCCCAGCCTGGACCGGATCAGATCGAATCAGATTGGGCTTAGTCGGGCTAGTCTATGGTTCTGTCTTTGTCCAGGTTCAGTCTTCAATCCGGTCTTGGTCCAAACTGGTTAGACCGTAGACCAGACCATGGACTGGTTATCTATGGTTTTTAGAGTTTTCAATTTGTAGTTCGCTAATTCACTCAGTCTTCAGGCCTTGGTAGTTTGGCTCTTCTCTCGGCTTTTGCCCTCTTCTCTCACGCTCTCAAGTATTCTCACAAAGTCGCACCCTCACGGTTGGTAGTCGCTTCCGCCTTCTGCCGTACACTCCGACACTCCCTCACTGCCCCTTAGTCCTTTGACGATTGGCTCTTCTCTTGGCTCCTGCCCTTTCCCCTCATGTTCTCAAGCAATCTCACATAGTCACGCCCTCACAATTGGTGGTCACTTCCGCCTTTCGGTGTCCCACTTCGGCACTCCCTCAGTACCCCTAGTCCCCCGATGATAGCCGACCAGCCACCTTCCAGACGTCGGCACATCGTTGTCAGCCTGTCGTTGTGCACGTTTGTAATGATTTGTGAGTTTGCTCAGTTCAATTTCTGGCTTGTTTTGCTCAGAATCTAGGTTATATTTGTTGAATTACACACTGTTGTTCCTCTAATATCTCCAGAATCTAGATTACCAGTTTGATTGAAAACTTCATTATTGTATTTCTTCGTTGAATCATTACAGAGACTTCGTAATTCATATCAAATATCCCTTTTCTTTGATTTGAATCATTTGAAATTCTGAATCGTTGTAGAATCCCGATTGCCAGACTTAATGATAGATGGCCAGGATGGGGTTGAATTATTGTATCTCTATAATCAAATCAATATTATCCGCATTTTGATTAATGATCTGAATCATCTAATTCTTGATTTCTAAAAGTCATAACTTACATATCAAATTAGAAATAAGTATGCGGATCGTGGGATTGGGAACACATAAATTTAGAGGAATTGAATCAGCCAGTGGGCAGTGGGTGTCATTGAAATTATTGCTGTCAAAGAAAGTTCCCATGCAATATTAATTTTCAATGAAGATTAAAGACTCAAATCTGATCTTTTCAATGAGAACTCTAATCTGGTCCATTTGCGAGCCCATTGATACCTCTTTTTGTCCCTTCATTAACACAATGTGTCCTTCATATATAGATTTATTGTACAAAGTTTGTATTATATGTACTGTACATTCAAATTTTACATTATAAGAGTTACTGAGGAATTAGGACATAGTAGGGGGAGGAATGATTTGCCTAATTAATGATTACGATATATAATATATGCACTTGGTGCTTGTATGTGAGTTTGTTGAGTTAAATGATGTTTTGTTTTTCGTTTAATTGTGATTTCTTGTTCACTTAGGACATTGCTTGTATGTATGTGTATTATATAATTACATTATCCACTTTCCTTTGTATTTAATAATAATAATGTCATTTCACTCTTTAGTTATTTTTAGGTGCAAAGTGTACTTTTTCAGCCCAAATTGCGTTTAGATTAGTTATCATGGAGTCCCTTACAGCTTGTTCTCAAAATGTAAGGTTGGCATTTTCATTTTTTAAATTATCATGATGTGTGTGTATGTATATGTGATTACACACACACACACACACACACACGTTAGCTTAATTACTTATATTTGGTGATCACTTGTTAATGCAGGATGTTAAGCTCCAAATCCAAAAAGAGGGGTAGTTTGGAAGTGAAAGAATCGGTTGACATAGATACTGATATTCCAACTAAGCACCAACCAAATGATCCTATTGAAATTGAAGTGGGGGAAGAAAGTCAAAGAGCAATGCAAAGTACGAGGAAGAGGATATAAGTGACTAGAAAGTCTACCCAAAGGGCAGAGTGTTGGAATCATTTTGAAGAGATCAAAGAGAATGGTAAAAGAGTGGCTAGTAAGTGCAAATACGGTGGGTTTATATATAAGGCTGACCCTAGTGAGAATGGAATGAAGAGCTTGAAAAATCATTTTCCAAAGTGCCATGAAAACCCGAACAATCAAACCAAACAAATACAAAGTTAGTTGGTTTTTGAAAAGGATCCAAACAATGAGGGAGAAGCTAGATTAAAGTCATAGTATTAAACCCTCATGAGGTAAGGGATTATATAGCCAAAATGATCATAATTGATGAGTTTCCCTTTAGATTTGTTGAAAATATGGATTTAGGCTAATGATGTCTATATGTTATCCTTAACATAATATGCCTTCACGCATTACCATAGCAAGAGACATTGATCACATATATGTGGATGAATGGGTGACATTGAAAGAATATCTTATACATTCATGTCAAAGGATATGTGTGACAACAGACACATGGACTTCACTTCAGAGGATTAACTACCTGGTTATGATTGCTCACTTTATTGATAATGATTGGAAATTACACGAGAAAATATTAAACTTTTGTGCAATTTCTAGTGACAAAGGTGATGATATTGCTCTTGTTCTTGGAAAGCGTTTAGAGGATTGGGGTTCAGCATCTAAATTGTATACTATTACTATTGATAATGTTGGGACCAATAACACTACATGTACTTCCCTTATTGGTGAGTTTCAACAACATGGCATACCTGAGGAAACGAACCTTTTAGTGTATATTGCTCTCATCTTTGATCCAAGGTACAAACTAGCAGGTCTTGAGGTTTCTCTTTGTGATTTGTTTTGGTGAAGGACAGGGTAGTGTTATAGTTTTTGAAGTGAGGGAGAAATTAAAATCCTTGTTTTGATGAGTAGTGGGAACTGTACAAGTCATTGACTCCTCAAAGTGGGCAAAGTAGTGGGATACAACCTGAATTGAGAAGGGAAATGCATCTAGTAGAGCTGCCTCTTATGCACAAAAATTAAGAAAGAAGTTAAAGGGTTCCAATGAAGGAAGAGGAATCACCAACACGGAGTTGCAAAAGTACCTAAATGAGGGACTTGAAGAGGATAGAGTAGAGGATGATGTGTTGGGATGGTGGAAAGTGCATGGTCCTCAGCATCCTGTGGTTGCTCATATGGCTCATGATGTGTTGGATGTGTCTGTTTCTGCAGTTGCATTGGAGTCGACATTCAGTACAGGAGGATGTACTCTTGATTCATTTAGAACTTCTTTAACTCCAAAGGAAAATGATTGATTAGTATATTTCTTTGAATTGTATTATAAATTTATAACTTATTTATCTTTTGTAACTTATGAATTTTGTTTGGTTTAATTGTGAAAAGATGGTCCAACCTCTCATATGTGCAAAAGATTGGTTTAGGCCAAGTAGTAGATTAGATATGGTTGACTATTTTGATGAATTGCGGGACCTTGATAAGAGTAATGTTCAATTTTTCATTTCTATTTTAAAGTGGTTTATTTGCTTTATATGATTACATGTTCTAACTTCTAACTTTTATTTTGTTCTTTTTGTTGTTTAGATCTTGGTAAACTGAGTCTTAAGGATAATGTTGTTGATATGGCTGATACTTTGAAGATTTAATATTCATTAATTTTCTTTTAATTGTGTTAATTTTACATTATGCTACTATCTTAGTATCTTTGTTATTTTTCTTCACTAAATTAATTGTTGGTTGTTATATTTACTAACTGCATCTTATATTTATTTCATATGCTACTTGGGTAATTAGTTAAACTTTTGGGAGAGAAGCACATTCTTGTAAGAAAATCCTTCTCTAACTCCAAGATAGTTTCAAGTTTGGGATTTGCATCATCATTGGTTTGAAATTGAGTCACTTGACTCACTTTGAAAAAAGAACATATTGTTCAACATTTAAAACTTTGGTTTTGTAATTAACTTTTAAGTTTAGTTCGCCATGTATTAAAGTTTTTTAATTTGGGAGTTGCTTTAGATTTGTGTTTGGATGTATTGTTTAATTTGTTTTGGTAAACTGGTGAGTTGGTAAGTTAATTAATTTGATTCAAGTCACCTAGTTTAAATTGGAGGCAGACCATAATGCATTTGATTTTTTTTTCATTAATCATTGGGGTGGGTTATCGTATTCCAGCTTATTACAAGCAATTAGTAGCAAATAGCAACCCATTATTTGAACTTTGAAGTAAACAGTTAACAGTAGGCAACACAGCAGGCAAACTCGATCCAAATTCGGTCCGATCTTGCTCTCGCCTGGGTTCTGCCCGGGTCCGATCTGGTTTGGACCGAATTTGGACCGATTAGGTCCTCGGTCCCCTACTTGGCCTCCATTCGGTCTTTGATCTAGGCCGGTCCGGACCTCAACCGATCAGCAGCCCTACCTTTGACCTAAAAAATTTATATCACTTATTTTTATCCAAGTCAAATGATTTTTACCTGGTATTGATAGATACGAATTTTATGATAGGAATTCCACCAAAATAAGTTTTGTTTGACAAGCTCTAATCATGAACTATCCATTGAATTACTTAGCTAAATGCTGATCAAATTGACGTTTAAGGGAATCTAAGTAAAGAGGAAAATACAAGCTTAGGGGATTGTTATTGTAATAGGTAAGAATCAAAAACCAAAGATAAAACTAACCCTAGCCTAAGCCTACATGCATGCATGAACCCATTTGGAGAATTCTCAAGACTCTTCTCCTTTCTTTATTCATCAAGCACCGAGACGGTAAGGGTGTTCTCTTTCTTTCTTTTGAAAATTTAAGGTTTATTAAGTTCATGGTATTAGTGGGAAGGATGGGAAGATTTAAGATTAAATCATATAGTATAAGCATACATGGGCTATAGGCAATACATTTATACTAATGGAAGGTCAAGTTAAGAGTTTTACATGAATAAGCCATGGTTCCTTCAAAAATAACTATAAGAAACAGGATAAAAAGGTTTAAAAGATGGGTATCTAATATTAGATCACTAAGTACACGTCTTTATGTGTATAAATCTAACACCCCGTGCAAAGAAAATCAACCAAGGTACGTTATTGCTGGTATTATTCTCATAGAAATGAAAACTAAGTGTTTTAATACATTTCTAACATTTTTTCACAAATTATGCGTACAAGTACATTGATGGAAATCTTATGTATTTTTAGTAATCTATTGGTTAGCCATGATATGATTAAATATGTTAGGTTTACTGGTGCGCTTTATTGGCATTGTATATGCTATGTTTTTGAGCTCAATTATATAGAAATCTACATGCCGTTGTTGGGTTAAGTTGGCTAACCCAAGTTAAATGATTTTGATTTTATGTTACTTGCTTAAACGTTTTAACTGTTGACTTAAAACCTTGATTATTGCTTAGTTTTTACTTGTATTAGGGTAACTACAAACTTATGCTAATTTCATTGTTATTTGCCTGATGTTTTACAATTGATTTATAGAAAACAACAGAAGGGGAAGCGGAAAGAAGGTGAATAATGCTTCTTTACTACGTATACTGATTACTATGCACACAATGCCCTAGTAATAAGGCTGAAGTTAGCTCTCAAACAAAATGGGCTAGGTGCAGGAATGCAAATAAAGTCTTTCCATTTGCAGTTTGTAAGCATAATATATAGAGTAATGTTGTGTTGTAAGGAAACTATAGGAATAAGCATGAACAATAAGCAATGTTCATTCTATGCTTAAGCCGTCGCTCATAGCTCAAAAAAAAAAAAGAGAATTTTTTTCTTAACCCTTAAAGCTATTTTCTTACCTTACTTGTTCAAGTGAGCAAGGGCAGATAGTAAGTCTTTAATTTCACAAATCTTCCACTGCTAAGTCTTGCTTAACTATTCCCTAACCAGTGCAATTAAGTAAGACTCTAATTAAGGGTGTTAGATAATTATACATACCCACAAGAGCAGTTTTCATAGTCAAATGGAACTATCGACGTAGATATTGAGATGGGATGCAAGGTGTGAATCAATTAACCCTTAAACACATTTTTAAATCCTTGCACAATTCAACTAACATTGCCACAATTTAGAAAAATAACATCACCTGGATTTAAAGGTTTTGTTTTTTCAATTACTCACTTGAGAAAAATTTCAATACCTTTGGGGAAATAAACTTTTATTTGAGAGGATTCCAAGGGTAATTTTTGACGAGATAGATTGAAGTGATAGATTGTGTTGTTATGGTTTACATGGGACCAATTTTACTATTTACAAGTTGAAGGGAAGAAGTTAGAAAGAATGAGGAAAATTTAAATCTAGATTTTAGAAAAAAGAAAAAGAAGATTAGGACATTAATAATTGAGAGTGGGGCTCATAGATCATAGCCATAGGAAAAAGACAATGAGCATAAAGGATTTGTAGGAAATACTCAATGCTTAGCATATGAAGGTACTAAGGTAAAAAAAATTTTCCTTATAACTTCCTTAAATTAGTCAAAATTTTCACGACTTTTAATGAAATAATTTTTTGTTTGTTATCTATGAATTAAATTCTGATAATGATCAATTGTCTCTCTTTCTATGATCCTTTGTCATCATGAAATACCTAAGGTCAAAAGGTTTAGGGGGAGAAGGTGGTATTGAAGATGAAGTGACCATTGGAGGTTGTTTTTGTCATCACAAAACAACTTCAGTGCTAATGAGGAAAACTAAGTGTGAAATTTAGGAGGAAGGGAAGAATTATACTAGTAATAGATATTATAATAAATCTCGTTATATATTTGCTTAATACTATTTATCAGTCCGTGCGCAAAATTAGTTGCTTCTGAGGGTTAGTCCTTTTGGAGACAAAAACTTATTGTTTATTTTAATTTAGGTGGAAATTTAGAAGAAATGTGAACAAATCGGCAAAATTTAGTTTAACTGAATTGTTAGCTAGCGTAAAAATTGGAGATTATAAATAGCTGTATGCCAGTTTTGATGGGAAAGCATATGGGGAGATATGTAACATCCCAAAAATGGTGTAAGTTTTACCACAAGTATACTGTTATTAGCTGTAGTACTTGAGGTTCAATTCCATAGGGAAAAACTCAAGTTCAAGCCACTAAAACAAATTATAACACATTCTAACTAACTTGAAGAAATAAACAGGAAACAAGAATCTTTTACCTTGTAGGAATTGAACCTAACCTAAACATGATTGAAGCTAAAATTCACTAACTACTTATAGAAGTTAGCATAATGATTCGAAGAGCAGCAAACTTGAGAGAAGAGAAGGGAAAAAGAAAACGCAAGAAGTCAATAGCAATAGAATATATTAAAAGTAGAAACCGAAAGGAGATTAATTTGAATAATTAAAATATTGAACTTGGATTGAATCCAAAAGTATTAGAGTTAAAGTTTTAAGAGAATATTTTCCTACTCCCAAACTTATGGTGAAACCTAGACTAAGATGCCTCACCTCTTCATGGTGAGAATTAATGATGAATCAAGGTACGTAAGACCTCCTTTTATAAAAGTGCCATTGCCCTCCACTTTCCAAATCCTAGTATAAGTAGATTTCTTGTTCTCTATTCTTGATCAATATTAGGAAACTGGCCATATAAGGAAGTTTTTTGTGGTAAAAATCGACAAGGGGTTGGACTCCCCTTATCTTCAAAGCATTATTCTCAACAAAATCACATGAAACAGAATAAAACGCTAAGAATAATCTTTATTATGATAAAAAATGAGGTTATTAAAAGCATCTATTTGATCACTTTTAGTGATAAAGAAATGTGCCCTCAGATAGATTATGCTCATCCTTCATTCAAACAAAAGAAAAGAAAAGCGACCTAAAATGCCTAACTCACTTTTGTTCAGATTACAGTTGCATTTAGCATGTGCAACATGCCCTTTGAAACCCTAGTTTCCCCCTAGTAAATGAGTGTGGTCTAGTAAGAGTTTGTTGAAGATATACCTATAAAATCTTTAAAGAAGAAAAAGAAAGAAGATGGAAAATAAAAAATCTTTTTGAATTTTATAAACCATGCACAAATATACAAACAGATGCACTTGATGAACAATATCACCATTGATACCCAAGTGTTAGACTATATAGAAGCACAATGTACACATCAAGACTCTTAGTCCTAACTAATGACAAGCAATTATCAAAATTTCACCCCATGATCCATCAAAACAGTGAATCCAACCTAGTGCTCAACATAAAAGTATACCATGGCAATAGCAGTTAGGCTTACTAGGGTCAAACTACATTGTTCAACCATAAATTATGATACTTTATGCCCTTTTATTATCTAATAATTGTTCAAAATAAATTGTTAAATTAGAATTTTAATGTTGTTTTGTTTATTTTGTAGGAATTGAAGATGAAATTAAAAAGGAAATAAATAGTTTGCTCCAAATGAAGCTTGGTTCAATTAAGAAATGGAGAAGGAAGAATGAAGCAAAAGGGGGGAAAAAAAGAAAGACAAACCAACCCATGCACGGGGCCCAGACCAGTGGCCCAAACAAGCACTGAACCCAGCTCCTTTTTGCTCCCCTTCTGTCTACCTATACGGGCCGGTTCTTCCTTACACTACAAGCCTATCCAGCTCCTATCGAGGCCCACATCTGTGCAGACCTAGATTCCTTTTTCCTCCTTTCTTTTTCCTAGTTAGGCTAGACTGTCTTCCCTTTCTCCCACGGTCCATCCTAGCCCTCATTTAATTCTTCACACGCCATTCACGTAAGCCGACCTTCTTTGCCCCCTTGCTTCTCCTTCTGTTTCAGCCTTAACCCAGACGCTCAAACTCCCTCTGCCTTTCTTCTTCCTTCTTCTCAGCCATAACTGAAGCTCTGCTTCTTCGTTTCCCTCATCTAAACCGTTACTCATAATAATACCATCAATCCATCAGTTATGAAGACAATTTTTTGGGGAAAACAAGCGAGTTCTTTAGGGGCTTGAAATGGAGGTTGAAAATAGATAGTTTAGGATTTTTTTTTTCTGTTCATGTATTCGATTCACTACACACAGTTTTAGTTTTCAAATTTAGGTTTTAGTTCAAAATTCATTTAATTTGGTTTGGGGAAGTAGAGAGCAGATTAGGGCCTTTATTTTCACTTTTGATTCCCTCTTACTTTTATGGTGAAGCATTCAACAATTTGGGGAATTTGGATTTGAACTATCAAAACTCAATTTGTTTATCTTTTGTCTATTAATGACAATTGCAAGCGATGCAAAGTTCAAGCTTGGGTGTTCGAAGAATCTGAACCATAGTCCACTTTGCTTTTTCATTGTTCATGCTCAAGGGTTAATTATGGCTTTATTAGGCTGTACATTCAACCAGATTTAGTATCCTTCGATTTGGGTTATACCCTCTTGATTTAGATATTTTATTTTATTTTTAGTCAATTAATTTGTTATTGCTTAGTGTTAATTCAGTCAATTAATTTGTTATTGCTTAGTGCAACTTAATTCCACGCACCATCTCTGAGGACGACACTTGTAAGTACTATAACGATAAGCCGTATACTTGGGGAATTTACAACAAGTATTTGGTAAAACTATATCCTACTTGATTGATACAAACTATGCCATTGACCTAAGAAGTATGTTTTTTAAGCAGCAGTGCTGCCTTATAGGCTAGTACTCAATAGCAGATGCCTCAAAGGAGCACTTGTCATTCTCAACTCCAATACTCTTTTTTCACTATCTTTTTTCCTTTTCTATTTTATTTATTTTTTTCTTCTTTTTGATTTTTTTTGCTAACTTTTTTCTTGTTTGTTTTTTGTTATTTATTTAGGTTGTGACATAAAAGCAAAGATCAGAGGAACTATATAAATAGACAAATGAGATAATTGACCAATGGAAACTTAACACCCTAAGATCATGGTGACATATAAGTAGTGGCCTTTGATCTATGATGGACTTAAGGGGTTAGAACTACAGTCAGGAATGACACATTTGGACAAAGATCTATCATATACCCTAATTATATAAAACCTAATACTAAATCATAACTTTTAAAGTCAATCATGATAGTATAACTCCCTAAAAGCAGAAAAAAGTAGAAAATCATTTGTGATATTTTTGAAAATTTTTCCTCTATTTTTTTCCAAAACTTTTATGTATAGCATCACCTGCCGCATAGCAAAATCATAAAATATGGGAAAGAGAGCCTCAAGGACACAAAAAAAAAAAAAAAAAACAAAAAGACACTATACACAACTGTATAAAAATATAATGTTACCAAATGTGAAATAGATTGCTAGCAAACTATCTGATTGCCAATTAAAGTTCATTACACGGTTCACGGAGCATAAAACACTCCACATCCTCCTCTCTTGGAAGCTCCATGAACTGCTTCGTGCTTTGTCTATAAACATTCTATTGGCTCTAGTGGTAGGATCTTGTATCTTAACTACACTACAAGGAAACACATGATTGACAACAAAGGTCCCATCCAACAAGACCTCAACCTACCTAGAAATAGGTGCTGTCTCGGACTATACAAGAGCATCTTCATGTTTAGGGCAAACTCCTTTCTAAGAATCATCCTATTGCGAAACAGCTTTACCTTCTGCTTAGACAATATAGTACTTTTGTAAGCCTTATATCGGATGTCCTCTAAGTTACCCAATTGCAATCCCCTATTGTAATAGCTTAGCCCCTTGTTGGGCCG
This sequence comes from Lophocereus schottii, assembly GCA_002740545.1. NCBI lineage: Eukaryota > Viridiplantae > Streptophyta > Magnoliopsida > Caryophyllales > Cactaceae > Lophocereus > Lophocereus schottii. Next base: position 19,465 of record NCQV01073208.1, read on the forward strand.
TGAAAAATTACTAAAATGACTTTAAATATCAACAACTTTTCCCACAAATCATGAAAAGGCCTTCTAGCTTGCTTCATCTTGGCTCACACGTTACCCGTAAAACGTTCTAAGAAGATCCGTTATCCTAAGAGTTCTACACAATAAACATTCTTAACTTTGAAATTCTTAAGAGTGCGCTTCCTGAAACGGAAGGTGCGCCTTTGCTGATATAAGTAGTCAACTAGTCATATCAATTTGTTTAAACCTAACTTTTAACCATACCTTGGGTGTTATACCTCTCTTCACTGACTGTAGCAAGATCATAATTGAGAGTCCTAATAGCCCACCAAGATTGGTGCTAAAGATTAACAAAGAGATGTTAGGGCTTTATATACACCACCTATAGGGTGACACTACTAAGGATGTCTTAAAGCCTTCCCATAAGCCCAAAGAATGTTAATGAGCCTTGTTATAAACCTAACTTGTAACCATACCTTGGGTGTTATACCTTTCCCAGTTCTAATTTTCCATGAGAGTAAGAGAAAAAGAAATAAGTTAAGTTAGTGGCCACTATGGACCCTCAACGTGGCTTCATACCTCTTTGTTTTCCTCCTAGTTTGTGGCTAAGAATGTGAGATTTTTGCTATATTGAGGCCTTGTTCGATTGGTTCACCATCCCTTCTACCCATATTTGCTCATCTACTTCTCTTAATTTCATCTATGCACCCTTCCATTTGAAGTAAGAGAAAATCTAAGAACAGCAACTTTAATTTGGAGTCCTTAAACATTGAAAAATTATTAGAGGCATCTCCACTGGATGAGCATTTCTTTGTCCTTTCTTCTCGAACTCCTCTAGATTAGTTTAACTGATGTGTTGTTTGGGCTTTTTTTGAATTGGTTAGAATAGTCAAGAGTGAGTAGTGTCTTTTGCTTGATGGATTTGCTAGCTAAACAAATATGTTTGATGTTTTCTATTTAAAATCTTGTCCTTGATCTTACTGTGGAGTAGATTCAATCAAGTCCTATATTTTATTATTTTGTGACTAATTTTTTTCTTAAAGTGGCTTGGATAATGCTTTGCGTGAAGTATAAAAAAGAAAAATCCATTATCCAGTCATTGACTGACACAAAACATGCCATTGACTCATTGACCTAAGAAGCAAGTTTTTTAGGTAGCAGTGCTGCCTTATTGGCTAGTACCCCACCACATATGCCTCAAAGGGTTACTTGTCATTCTCAACTCCGAGACTCTTTTTTCACACTTGTTTTTCCCTTTTTTATTCTATTTCCTTTTTTCTTCTTTTTTGATTTTTTTCCCTAAATTTTTTATTGTTTGTTTTTTATTCTTGATTTGGGATGTGAAACAACAAGAAAAGACTGGAGGAATTATACAAATAGACAAATGAGGGAATTAACCAATGGAAACTTAAGACCCTAAGATAATGGTGCTATACAGGGAGTGGACTTGAAGCTATGATGGACTTAAAGGGTTAGAATTATAGTTAGGAATGACACTTTTTTAGACTAAGTTCTATTGTGTATACCCTACTTATATACAACCTACTACTAGATCACAAGATCAAAGTCAATCAAGATAGTATAACTCCCTACCTAAAATCATACAAAAGTAGAAAATCCTTTGTGATAATTTCGACATTTTTTTCCTCTACTTTTTTCAAAAATTTTACGTATAGCTTCCCGTCTCCCATACTAAAATCACAAAACATCTACATTATGGGAAAGATAGAAATAAGGACACAAAAACAAAAGGAAATAAAACAAAAGGGCACTATACACAACCATATACAGCTATACAAGGTACAAAACAATGTTACCAGATGTGAAACAAATTGTAACAAAACTATGTCATTGCCAATTAGAGTTCCTTGGATGGCTCATGGAGTAGAGAACACCCCACATCCTTCTCTCTAGGAAGCTCCATGAACTACTTCATGCTTTATCTGTTAACATTCTGCTTAGCTCTAGTAGCAGAATCTTGAATCTTAACTACAACGCAAGAAATACATGATTGGCAACAAAGATCCCATCCAAAAGGACTTCAACTTGCCTAGAAATAGGTGTTGTCTCAAATTATTCAATAGCACATTTATGCTCAGGGCAAACTCCTTTCTAAGAATCATCGTATTGTGAATCAACTTTACCCGCTGCTTAGACAACGAAATTGGGCTTCTCAAAAGGGAAGGTGTACCTTTGGTGATATAAGTAGTCAACTAGTCTTGTCAAATCATTTAAACCTCACTTTTAACCACACCTTAGGTGTTATACCTCTCTTCACCTCCTATAGTAAGATCATAATTGAGAGTCCTAATTGTCTACCAAGATTGATAGTAAAGATTAACAAGGAGATGTTAGGGCTTCGTATAGACCACCCATAGGGTGCGCTGCTGAGGGTGTCTTAAAGCCTTCTTATAAGCCCAAAAACATTAATGAGCCTTCCTATAAACCTAACTTTTAACGTTATCTTGGATGTTATACCTTTCCCAATCCCAATTGTTCATGATACTAAGAGAAAAAGAAATGAGTAAAGTTAGTGACGACCATGGACCCTCCATAGTGGCTTCGTGCCTCTTCATTTTCCTATTCATTCATAGTAAGAATGTGAGATTTTTGCTATATTAAGGCCTTGTTTGGCTACTTCACCATCCTTTCTATGCATATTTGATCATCTTCTTCTCTTAATTTCATTTATTCACCCTTACATTTAGAACAAGAGAAAATCTAAGGGGGGCAACTTTAATTTGAAATCCTTGAAGATTGAAAGATTTTTAGAGGCATCTCCATTGGATGAGCATTTTTTTGTCCCTTCTTCTTAAACTCCCCTATATTAGTTTAATTAATGTTTTGTTTGGGCTTGTTTAAATTAGTTAGAATAGTCATGAGTGAGCAGTTTCTTTTACTCTAGGGATCAGATTTGCTAGCTAGACAAATATATTTGATGTTTTCTATTTAAAATCTTGTGCTTGATGTTCTTATAGAGTAGATTCAATCAAGTCCTATGTTTTATTGCTTTGTGAGTAATGTTTTGGTCAAGTGGCTTAGATAATACTTTGTGTGAAGTATGAAAAGGTGAAATGAATTATCCAGTCGATAATATTGGACCTGAATTAGTGATACCTGAGAAAGAATTGCATGTTGAGAGATCAATTTGATAAACTTGATCAATGACTTTGGCTAAAATAAGAGCCCTTGCGAAATGGTAACACGATTAGTTTAGGTAAGTCTAGGTAGTTTTTTCATTTTGAAAGAAAAACTAAAAACTTTATAAGATTGTTAACCTTTGAATCAACCCACACTGGAGAAGGCATACATGGATTTCTAGCTTCAACTCATTGTAGACAAAACAAGTTCTTAGATATTTTTAATTGATAGATTTTTCTCTTTCTAAACAAGTGTTTGCTTAGCTTAGTTTAATCACCCTCCAAACATCAATTTTGCTTAATATTTTGGATAGGACAAAACTAGATAGATTACACTTATCCTTATAGGAATGACATGTGATTTTACTATAACACTTGTGCATTTGTGGTAGCAATTAGCTTTTTGCTCTTTTACTACTATTGTTGGGGATCAAGAGTCAAGCATTGAGTCTATCCTTTAAGATTGGATAACCATTTTTTCTTTTTCATTTTGATCGCTTGGGTAGTGTTTGTGTCCTTTTTCGTTTTATGCAAAGTCCTGTCTCCTTTGAACCCAATCCTCAAATTGAGAGGGGTTTTTGCTTAATGAGAAAGAGGCAAAGAATAAAGAATCGAAAATGCAAGGCACGTGAGATCACGCCCAAAATGGCTAGTGGAGAAGAAGCACAAAGAAAGACAGTCTGGATTTTATCCCTGGGGTTCCAAGACATCAATTCAAGCACCACCTATTCTAATGTGAAGGCTTATAATTTTGAGTATAAATTGGTACCTCTCTCAATAGCGCAATAGTCATAGTTCAACGACACTCTCATAGAGGATCCCAACTTACACTTTTTCGTCTATTAGAGGTGTATGACACTTTGATGCTCAATAAAGTCTCCAATGATGCTATCCAGGCTCTTTTGTTTCAATTTTCACTTAGAGAAAAGCGAAAGGCACAAGTCCATTCATTGTCAATATGGTTGACAACTACGTAGAACAAGCTCACAAAGACATTCCATGTCTTCTCTTCAAGCAAAATGGTATGTTTGAGGAACACAAATCACAATCTTTATTCAATGGAGTGCAAGACACTGTAGGAGCATAGGGAGTATTTCAAGGATTTATTGTAGTTGTGCTCCACTATGGACTCTAAAAGTAGATGATTATGCAAACCTTTTATAATAGAGTCACTCAACCCAAAAGTTCTACCATTAATGCATTGGCAGGCAATACTGGATGAACAAGAAGGAGGATGAGACATATAATGTGAATGAGGAGATGGCCCTCGATGACTACCAATGGTCAAGAAAGAGGGGAGACTCCAAGAAGGTGGGAGGAAAGTTGAAAGTTGATACTTTTACTTTGCTTTTCGCTAAAGTAGATGCATGCGATTACTCAAAGATTAGATTGTTTAAATGGTCATGTCGTGAATTCATATACCTATCCCTTTCATGTTAAATTTTTAGCTTCGTTGACCACTTAAAAGTGAATTTCCAAGTTACGAGTCCTTCTGCCCAAAGCTCTAGTGACCAAGTTAATTATGTCGGCAACTTCAACCTAAAAAGACCAATGACCTTTGTCCAATGCATATACTTTAGGTTGAGGGAATTGCCTAAATTTCTTGTATAGGACTAACCCTTTCATAATGTCACAAATGAATGCTAAATCCCCTCTTGAATTTCCCAATATGTTCCCAAACGTCAAACTTGGAGGCTATGATGGGGAGCATGGTTATGGTGCATCAAAAGTAAGATGTGCACATTAAGCAATTAGCCTCTAAGGTTGACGTGCATACTACTCTCATGAAGATATTAGACGCTCAAATTGCATAAAAGCCAGCTTTTTATCTACACCTCTTGGTAGACTTCTTAGTGAGTCTGAGCCTAACTTTGGGAAGAAACATAATACCATGTTTTTAAGAAGTGTCAACTGTGTTGAAGGTCCTAAGAGTGCTAGCAAGGATGTGGTTGTGAATGATGTGAAAAATGATGTTGTTTAGAAAGAGGAGTCCAGTCATTGTAATGATGTGATTCATGACCAAGTGACGCATGATACCCATGAGGTTCCTAATGATCCCAAATAACCTTTCCCAAAATATTTTACACCACCATTTTTATTCCCTCAAAAATTAGCTAAGCTAAACTAGATTTGTAATTTGGGAAGTTTTTGATGGTCGTAAAGAAGCTTTGCATCAATGCTCCCTTTATTGATGTTGGCTCAAACGCCTTCTTGTGCCAAGTTTTGGAAACAAATCTTGTTAAATAAGAGAATGCTAAAAGAGCATGAGACAGTGCCATGAACTGAAGAGTTTAGCATCATGATCCAGAATAAGTTTTTCGCTAATCTTAAGGATCCCGATAGCTTCTTTTTTCCTTGACAGAAAATGTTTGTGTTGACCTTGGTTTGTGCGATTTGCAATTAAGTGTCATCTTGATGCCCCTTTTTATATGGCAAAAGTTGGACTTAGGAGAGATGTGACACATCATTTTCTTAGAATTGGCGAATCGTTTCATGAAATTCCCTGTTGATGTTGTAGAGAATGTCCTCATCAAGGTGGGTGATCTGTATGTCTGTATTGATTTTTTAAGTCTTAATATGGAAGAAGACATGGCACCCAATCATTATTGGGGGGCTTTTGTTAGCCACCGTCGGGGGTCAAATTGATGTATAGACCGGTAAGTTGTCATGTGATGTGATTGACAATCATCTGGAGTTTAATTTGTTAAAGCCACTAATTTCCCTTCTATGCCTAATGGGTAAAATAGAATTGATTTGATCAATAATTTCATAAGGGAAGAAGTCAATGGCTAAGGCATTAGTGATCCTTTTTAGCATTATTTGTTTAAAGATTGCACTACCGAGATGGGAATCCCTAGGTAGATTGTGTGCTCAATTTTTAGAGGCTACCCCACAGGTTCCACCTGCCCTTGCTGAGGTGGAAGACTTAGGAATTGAAGAAGAGCCCTCTTATGATGAGAATCCTACCTCTTAGCTTATGTTGAAACCTCTCCCTTCTCCTTTGAGATATTATTTTCTTGGCCTTAACTCTATATATATATATAGCAATTGTTAATACAAGTCTAAATGCATCATGGATTGATTCATTATTTAGAGTCCATAGATTTTGTCACAAGGGCATAGGGTATACCATTGATGAACATAGAGGAATTCACCCTTCTTTGTGCATGCATTGCATTTTAATGTAAGATGATCATAAGGCCTCAATTGAATATCAAAGAAGTTGAATCCTACCATGAAGGAAGTTGTCAAGAAAGAGGTTCTCAAACTGCTCAAATCCAATAAGAATTACCCTATCTTTGATAGTAAGCGGCTAAGCCCGGTCCATCAGGTTTCTGTTAAAATTAGTAAAATCATGTTCTTGGCTTTAAAATAAATTAGCTTATTATGTTTATAGAACCAAGAAAAGAGGAGGATTCTTTTTCTTAATGTAAAAATTTTCATATAAATTGTTATGTTTTTAATTATAATTGCAACTCATTTTTAAGAGGGAGAAAGATAGAGAAGTATAAGGATTTAGAGAGAGAAAATATTCTTTCTTCTACTATTTTTATTAATGCTAGTATTCTCTCCTAATATTTAGAGCACAGTTATGATATCTCTTTGTATATCAATTCCTAAATTTCTTAATCCTATTTTAGCAGTGTGAGATATAAACTTTAGATTACTATATCTTTGGCATATAAGCGCAAAGTTAACTTATACTATTCAATATCATCGGGGAAAAATATGAGATTGAGAACTTTAGTGGAATCCATTTCTCCCTTTAGAAATTGAAAATGAAGGCAATATTGAGGAAACATCATTGCATAGTAGCAATTAAGGTCAGACAAAGAGGATCTGCAAAGGACAAATGGGAAGAGATAGCCGACAATGCTATTGATAATGTGTATCTAGCATTAGTAGATTCAGTCCTATCAAGTGTCGTAGAGAAAATGACTACGAAGACAATATGAGATGCACTCACCAGATTGTATGAGACAAAGTCACTATATAATAAGGTACTCTTGAAAAGAAAGCTTTATAACCTTCAAATAAGTGAATACATATCGTTAACAGATTACATGAACAATCTAAATACACTATTTTTTAAGCTCTCAGTGATGGATTGTAATATAAAAGAAATGAGAGTGCAGAGCTTCTACTTCAAGGTCTACCTGACTCGTTTAACTAGCTCATCATTAATTTGACAAACAATGTGATTATGGACTTTCTAAACTTCAGTGATGTTGCATCCGCTATCCCATGAGAGGAATGTAGTCATAAAAGTAACGAAGATAGATCATTCTCTTCATAACAAATACATGCATTATTGATGACGTGAGGAAGATCAACAAGTCATAGCTCCAGTGGGAGCCAAATCATGGGAGATTGAAGTCACGAAGCAAGAAAAATGTCAAATGTCAATATTGTCGCAAAGGAGGACATATTAAAATGGATTGTTGGAATTATAAGATGAGTATAGAAAAGGCTTCTGCCATAATAACCTCTTAAGGATGTGTTGCTAGTACATTAGATGATTGAGAAATCTTATGCGTGGATGCATCAATCACTTCTATCACAAATTTACTCACTGATGTTTGGGGTACTGGATTCATGAGCAACATGGCACATTACAACTTGATGGGGATTGGTTTCACCTATATAGATACCTAATGGATATGTGTTTCTGGGAGATGATCATGCTTTGGAGATTGCTGGATATTGGCACCATCAAATTAATAGTGCATGATAGAATTGTCCACACTATCTAAGAGGTACAACATGCGAAAGGCCTAAAGAAAAATTTAGCATATATTGGGGCAATTTGATGATCTTAGGCTTAAGACCCAAATTGAAAATGGTATTATGAAAGTTTTCAAAGGTGCACTCATTGTGATGAAGGCAGAGAAGACCTCATCCAAGCCATTAGTGCTTCAAGGAGATATGTTAAAATATGGAGACCCATTTGTTGCTTCTACCAATCAAGAAGAATCAATGATAAAATGGCATTATAAACTAGGCCACATGGTCGGGTGTGGTTTAAAGATTCTCATGAAATGCAATCTCTTGCTTGGACTCATATCGATAAACCTACCATTTTGTGAGAATGGTGTTACGAGTAAATAAAGTAGATTAAAGTTTGGAAGATCTCTTACCAAGAGCAAACACATACTAGGCTTAGTTGATTTGGGCATGTGGGAATCACTATTCATATCCCTAGGAGGAGCAAAGTATTTTGTGCCATTTATTGACGATTGCTCTACGAGAACATGGGTGTACCCTATCAAGAAGAAGTCAAATGTATTTCCAATATTCAAGGAATTTAAAGCTCGAGTGGAGCTTGAATATGGAAAAAGAATTAAGTGTTTGAGGACAAATATGGAGGAGAGTATGTAGATAGTGATTTCTTGGCATTTTGCAAGCAAGAAGGTATTCAAAGACAATGCACAATTGTTGCACGAGATTTACAAGATAAAAATATATGCTGCAAGCATACAACTTTTGTTGTAGTCCTTCAGGGTCGTCTCCTTATGGGCGAGGATGAAATTAAATCACAATTAATCTTAAAGTAACATGGGTACTAAACTAATTAACTTAATAAGAATCTTACAAAGTGATTGAAATTAAGAAAACGAAATGTCATGCGAAACGTAAACAAAGTAGTCTAGCTGAAATTACCCAAATTTCTAATGTTAGCAAATGCAACATTAAAGCATTTAACTAGTCAAATTCTAACCCATCATAACTCAATAGTTTTATTAAAAAAATGACAATAATAAAAAAATAAACAAGGTGCCAAGACTAACGGATATAATAAACAACCCATAAAGCAATAAACGCCAAAGCTAGTCACAAGAACCAAAACTAATTAAAAGAACAGAATGAAGAAGATAGAGGGTGGAAGAGGCAGAGACTGCCTTGCAATGTGATAGACCCAACTATGGGCTTAGTCCTACAACAACAACTTCGCAAGGCCCGAATTGAATACTAAAGAGATCAAAATTGAAGGACAAAGACCAAATTTGAAACCGAAAACCCACATCAACAAAACCCACATTAAAATCCACGTCAATAACGCATATAAACACAACCTAGGCACCCTGATTAAACAAATGGAATCGAAAAGAAAACAGAAAATCGAGGAGAAACAAAGCAAGGGGGAAAAAGCTTAGTTTTAACCTAGAACAAGCTATCAACAAACTTCAAGCTTGCCAAAAATGATGGATTTAACATAGCTTCAAGTTCCAGCGCAAACAATAGAAGAATAAGAGCAACCAAATTAATTCAACATTCAATAAAAGTTTAAGGCTAAATTCGTAACCCAACTCAAAACAATGAATTACAATTAGAACCCTAAGACAGATCTGAAAATTTGAAATTAAAACAAGACAAGTGAAAACTGAACCCGAGATTAAAACTCTAAAGTACTAAAAAGTCAAATCAAAACTACCTAAAACCCTAAATTAAAACCTAGCTAAACCCCCATTCACCGATGCACCTTCGCTTCATTAAGCAACCCATGTTCGATCTGCACTATTTGATCCTAGCTATCATGGATAGTGATGATGAAGCTGGAGAGGGAATTTGATGGTGGTGAGGAATATGGTGATGATGATGGTGCTTGGTGCTAATACTGATGAACAACAGTGATGGATGATGATTCTGGTTGATGGAGATGGTGGAGATAGTTCGAGCAGGAAGCCAAGGTGGAGGGGGCTTCTGTTCATGTCTACTGAGGCAGAGAAGATAAATAAAAAATCAAGGGGAGAGAAGGTAGAGTTGGTCACATGGGTTAGGGATGGCTAGGGTTTATTTTCATTTTTTCTTTATTTTTTCCCCTTCTTCTGTTTTGGTTGGTTCAAGGAAAACAGGCCAAGGGTTCATGTGTTGTTTTTGGATTTCAAGCTGGCAGACCCAATTCCTTATGTCAGCCTCTTTCTCCAAATTTTTTCTTACAGTTTTTGTGATTTTTCATGGCGTACAAAACTAAAATTAATTCAAATAAAAATCTTGATATAATAATTATTTTGTGCAAAATTAGATATAAAGGTATCACAAAAAGATCATATTTTAGTGCAAACAGTTATCAACACACCTTATCAAAAGAGTGGATGAATAGGACTCTTTTGGAAAGAACAAGAGCTATGCTGAGAACAAGAAGACTGCCCAAATCTTTATGGGCAGAAGCAGTCAAAACTACTAGCTACATGATAAATCGAACACCGTTAACAACTATTGATTGAAAGACTTCAATGGAGATGTGGAATGGTAAGCCGGTGGATTATTATTCTTCTTTGCATATGTTTGGACATCCTACATATGTAATGTACAAGTCCTAAGAAATAACAAAACTAGATCCAAAATTCAGAATATGCATATTCTTGGGTAATGCTGACGGTGTTAAGGGGTATCACCTATAGGATGCCACTGCTCGTAAGGTTATTATCAGTAGAGATGTTAATTTACAGAAGGAGAAAACAAAATAAAGATGATAACACGTCTAAAGAGACTACTACAATAAGTATAGATGATGAGTCTAGAAAGGAGGATTGTTTTGAAGTAGGGCCAGAGCATGTGGAATAAGATCCAAAGAGGGCTAATGATATAGAAGCTCAAAGGTCACATCGTTAAATAAGAAAACCTTCATGGCACTTAAATTGTTTTATGGCTAGTCATGATGCATACTGTATTTTAACATAAGATGGAGAGCCACCAATTTTTGAAGGGGCTCTGAATAGCCAAGATGCTTCTCTACAAATGGCAACAACATAGGAAGAAATGGAAGCCTTATATAGAAATAAGACATGGAAACTTATTCCACTTTCGCAAGGATGGAAAGCCGCTGTAAAAAATGGGTCTATAAGATCAAATGAGATAACAATGATCAAGTAGAAAAATATCATACGAGATTGGTGGCAAAATGATATGCTAAGAAAGAAGGTCTTAATATTAACAAGATATTTTCTCCAGTTGTTAGACTTGTAACAACGAGATTAGTCATGGTTATGTGTGCTATATTTGATGTACATCCAGAACAGTTGGATGTAAAGATATTTTTTCTTCATGGCGAACTTGATGAAGAGATATATATGCTCCAACCAGAAGGATTCAAAGAAAAAGGAAAATAGAACATAGTTGACAGGTTAACCATATCTATATATGGTCTTAAGTAGATGCCAAGGTGTTGGGAGAAGAGATTTAATTGCTTCATTATCAGCCTTAGATACAATAGACTCAATTCAGACCATTTTGCATATTGTAAGAAGTTCAAGCACAATGATTTCATCATTTTAATGTTGTACATGGATGGCATGTTGGTGGTAAGCCCCAACAAAGATCGAGTCCAAGAATTAAAGGAACAGCTTGCTAGGGAGTTTGATATGAAGGATTTGGGGCCAGTAAACATGAAAAAAATCATACAACGCTTCAATATGCAAGATTGTAAGCTAATTTCTACCGCACTTCCTATCAATTATAAACTATCTTCAAGTATGAGCCCTAACAGCGAAGCTGAAAGGATGGAAATGTCTCGCATACCATATGCATCCACTGTGGGAAGCCTAATGTGTATCATGACCTATATAAGACCAGATATTGCTCAAGCAGTGGGAGTGGTCAGTAGATTTATGGTAAATTTTGATCAAGAGCCTTAGAATGGTGTGCAGAGGATCTCGAGATACATTAAGGCGACCTCAGTTGCAACATTATGCTTTACAAGATCAAAATTTATTGCTAACAGATCTGTTGACTTGGATTTTGGAGGTGACCTTAACAAAAGAAAACATACTACGGGCTATGTGCTTACTCTTCTAAGTGGTGCGGTCAGCCAGGTATTAAAGCTACAAATTATTGTTGCGTTCTCTACTATAGAAGCTAACTATATGGAAGCTACCCAAGCTTGCAAGGAAGCAATTTGGATGAAAACACTAACAAGAGAACTTGGACACAAGCAACAAAAGATTCCTATGTATGGTGATAGTCAAAGTGCTTTGTACATTACTAGAAATCTAAGTTTTCATTCGACGACAAAACATACTGATGTTCAATATCATTTTGATTGAGAAGTAGTAGAGGAAGGAAGTGCGGATATGTAAAAGATTCACATAAGAGGTAGCTTAGTAGACATTATGATAAAGCCCATTAATACTAAGAACTTTGTATGGTACAAGTCGTCATATAGCTTATCTGAAGCTTAAACAACATAAGACATGCCAAAAAGATGACTTTAAGTGGGAGATTGTTAATATTAGTAAAGTCATGTTTTTGGCTTTAAAATAAAATAGCTTATTACATTTAAATAAACAAGAAAAGAGGAGGAAAAGAAGTTTCCTTCTCTTAATTTAGAATTTTTCACATGAATTGTTATGTTTACAATTGTAATAGCAACAGAGAGAGAGAGACAGAGAAGCATAAGGATTTACAGAGAGAAAATATTGTTCTCCAACTATTGTTCTTAATGTTCATATTCTCTTCTCATATTTAGAGAGCAATTGTGATATCTCTTTGTTTATGAATTCCTAAATTTTTCAATTTTATTTTAGCGATTTGACATACCTACTTCAGATTATGTAATCTTCAGAACCTAACAGCATGTAAGAAGGTGAGGATGAATGTTGTGAAAAATGAGAATAATTAGTTGATTCCTACTAGAACGGTCACGGGTTGGCGCATATCCATAGAGGAAGTTGAACAAAGCCACTGGTAAGGAACATTTTCTCATTATCTTTATTGACCAAATGCTTGAGAAGTCAGCCAATAACTCTTAATTTTGATACCTAGAAAAGACTACATTGGCACATCCACGCGGTATTGTTATGTATAAAAGGATGTCATTCGGGTTCGGCAATGCCCCATTGTCTCTCTGCATTGTATGATGACCATTTTTCTGATTTTGTTGAGGATATTATGTCAGTATTCATGAATATTTTTATGTATATGGTGCATCATTTGACCATTGGTTGTATAATTTTGTCCAAAGTGTTGCCAAGATGTGAAGAAGTAAATTTGTCTTGAATTGGAAAATGTACCACTTTATGGTACAAGAGAGGGTTGTCCTTGGTCATATTTTTTCAAGCAAAGGCATTGAAGTTAACAAATGAATAGTGGAGTGGATTGAAAAATTGCCACCACTTGCTTTGGTGAAGGTTTCTTAGACATGTTGGATTTTACTGAAACTTCATTACAAATTTTTAAAAGAGTCATAATCATATCCCCCCTCTACATTTAGGTAAGTGTTATTTGTAAGCCCTTGTTTTTGAAATGATTATTTAATCCACTTGAAATTGCGTGGGACTAATGGTGACAGTCTATAGGGGATGACAAAGGGGTCAGGGCTCCTTTATACTCAATCGGCTTGGCTTTCTCCAACCCTGCATCATACCTTCTTTTGAGGCAGGATGCATTATGTTAGAGTTCCCACAGCTGTGTTCCACGGTGAAATGTGATAGGATGGAATGGCGCTTTAATTTTTTAAAGTTAGCAACGCAATTTTAAAGGAAATGTATAGGCTTCCAATTTCTTCTCTTAATCAAATCTTTTAAACCAAAGAGGCAATCACCAGATATAGGACTTGATTTCAACAAGAAGAATGATTTTGTTTGTAGGATTGTGATTCTTGTGGTTCCCGAATAGTGATTAAATGAATGAATCAATGACTACGAACAATGACATGGATTTAGGGGTAAAGGTACAATCTAATGGATGGCGTAGCCACCATTAGATTGTATTCTTCAAAAAACAACCTTTAATAGAAATGAATGCATTGAAACTTTTATTTTCTAGCTCCATGCAAACGACTTTTTTCATGTGTTTATGTTTTATTTGTGATGCACATATGATGAAGACTATTTTTGGTGACCAGTTATTACCAAGCCATTTTATAAGAGAATCAAGAATACAAGAAACCAGTGAATTCTGTGATCCATTCGTCATAAATATAATCTTATTGATATACTAAAAGAAATAAACAAATCAAAGAATCATGGAGGTTCAAACGAGAACATATGATTACAATTAAGAAGAATGTTTGAATGTAATGAATTAAAAAGTAAACCAATTAATCTTTTGTGATTTTTAGCCCTCAAACATAGCTCAATTTGAGTACAGTGGCAAAGAAGTAGTTCTTGGGTTCCTTTTCTCCCAAGTACATTAGGGTGGATGGGGCTAGTTCTTTTCAAAAGAACAATCCTTTTATGTGAGGTTTTGGATGAAGATTTTAGCATAGTTTTTTTCACTATCAAGTCATAGGAAAGGTTTCTTATGAGGGAAAAGGAAAGGTAGAGTTTTAAAAGAGAGAGAAGCAGAGTTTTCCTAATTGAAAATATTTTTGTGAAGGGCAAAAGTGTGCCTATGGAGAAAGAGAGAATTTATCCTAGTTAGTGAATAGTGTAGGGAGAAGAGTGTAGAGTTCCCTCTATGTAGAATACGGTTTTGAATTAGAGGGAGAAACTCCCTTCATGTGATGGAACAGGCACACTTAGCTATGAATACCTTGCTAAGAAAAGGATCAAACCAAATAAAAATTAAATGAAATAAAACCAATCAAAATGATTTTCATTAGTTAAATATTATTTTCATTAATCAAAATTAATTTGGCCATGATTTACAGGTGAAGTAGGCAATTAATTAAGATAATCAAGCAAAACGTTCATCAATTCATGCACTACACGCAAACATATACCTAGTGGCAGGAAGACAGACACAATGGCAGTGGCTAGGGTCTAAATTATTCCGTTAGGCTACTAAGTGCTGTAGGTTCAAGTTGTTTCAACGATGACTTTCTCATCTGATGTTGAATTGATGTGATTCCTTTCTTATTGGAAAGCTTGTTGAGTTTAGTTTTTAATAGATGAAGTTTCACGAACATTTCATAAGCTTGGAAGGTGTTATGGTTAAAATAGTAAAGAGATGTTGATTTCAGCACACGTCTCACTATCCAATTCATAACTTTTCCATTGCTTATCAAAATTTAATAGATTGGATTAGTATGAGGCAAAATGCTAACTCTGTGGCCCTACTCCTACGATGCCATACTCTAGGTCATGAATTCAAACCCTATGCCTACAGAGTGCTCTAAAATCGGCTTTTTGCCTTTTTTGAAATTATTTGAAGTATTTTTTGTTTTCAAATGCTTTTTAAAAGTTTTTGGGGATTTTTGCAATAAAGAATGACGTTTTTAATGTACACACTAGTTCCTCGAATTCAAGTGCAATGTTGCTTCACCTTTGGTGTGTTGGATAATGGTCATCACCGGGTGACAATGTACAGGACATGTGAGCATGTAGTTAGTCTAAAATCCTAATGCATCAATTTAGTATTTATAGGGGCCCTCACTTTGGCCGATGCTATTAGGGCAAAGGGAAAATGACAAAGTATGCGATATCATGCAAAGATGTATATAGGTGTAAGAGTGGATCCAAAATGAGTCACTAGGGAGAAAAATCCTTTTTTTAGAGCCTAGAGAAATTCTAGCTTTCCTAAGAGATAAAGCTCTGAATGTGTGTGTTTGCTTGTTAAAGGTCTCAACTACAAAAGCAACCACTTGTGGCTAGAGCAAAATGGAGTTGACCTAAGGCCACTCCTACTAGAACAATCTCCTATAGTTAGCACAAAGAAATGAGGTCCACCTAGGGTTTCTCATAAAAGACGAACCTCCTAGGCTAGGATAAAAGGGACAGGCCCATCTAAGGAGCCAACCCCTTAGCTAGGACAAAATAAAAGGGTCCATCTAGGCTTTCTCCTATGAGACCAACCTCATACGGATAGGGAAAGGGAAAGGATTCACATGGGGTCTTGCCTACAAGACCAAACTTCTAAGACTAGGACAAAAGGATGCCCACCTAGAGTCTCTCCTACATGACCAACCTCTTATGGTTGGGGCAAAGGGATCGGCGTAATTAGGATCGCTCCTATAAGAATAACCTCCTATAACTAAGACAAAAAGGATGCCCGCCTAGGTTTCTCACACAAGACCAACCCCCAACGACTAAGGCAATGGGGTTCCCGTCTTATGGTCTTTAGTACAAGGCCAACATCCTGTAAGTAGAGTAAAGTGAATGGATCCACCTAGGGTATGTCCTACAAGACCAAGCTCCAACGCTTAGGACAAAGGTTTCTGTTACCTATAGTTAGGAAGAAAGGGATTTAGCATCCTATGGGTTTATTGATGGGGTGTTTATGACTATGATGATGAGAAAGGCCTAGTGCCTTACGACTAGGAAGAAAGAGTTCTAGCGTCTTACGACTCGGACGCAAAGATACCTAGCCACCTACAACTTGAAATACGAATGAATGGTCAGCCATAACTAGGAAAACTTAAGCTTTATCTACGTAGGACCAGGTAAAAGAAGGCCACCTATGACTAGGATGGTAAGATATCTAGCCGTCTATAACTTGAAAAAGGAATGAATGGTCACCTACAACCCAGAAATCTTAATCCGTAGCCACCTAAGATCAGGTAAAAGGATGGATAACCACCTAGGACTAGGATAAGAAGATGTCTAACCACCTACTATTAGGGATAAAAAGAGTCTTATCTCTTACAATATTAAAAATGGTGCTCTAGGCACCTAAGGCTATAAAAAGAGGGTACCTACCATCTAGATTAGTAAAGGGAAACTCCAAGAATTTGGTGAGAGAATTTTACCACCGAAGGCTAAGAAAGGATGGCTTTAGCATCATACAACTTAAATATGAGAATATCTAGTCACCTCCTAGTAGAATGAAAGAATGTATAGTCACCTACAACTAAGACAAGGGAATGTTTACACCTGAGAATGAAATGAGAGAATGTCTAGTCACCTATGACTAAGATGAGAGAATGTCTAGTCACCTATGACTAAAAGGGTGTGGAACCTACTTTGGCTGATGATGAATTGTATGTGATATGCAAAGGTCTGAACCTAGCCCACTAACATTGTTGGGAGGCTAAGAAGGCTAATGTTAATGTCTATGCCGAGATACGCATAAAATGTATTATAGGGAGACACTCACCTGAATGTGCATTAGGAAGATTAAGCTAGAGTTTCTTACCTGTTCTTTTTAGATAGCTTTAGGTTATTATTAGAGTACTTGGTAGGTACTCCAAGTCTTTCACTATTGCCCAAAAGGTGGGTTATCTTTTGTTAACTAGCTAGATAATGCCAGTGAATGGTTACCAGCTTCGTTTCTAGGGAGATTAGCTGTTGCATGCACTTTTAATATTTTTTTAAGTCTCGACATAAGGTGGTGTAAACTAAGAATAGGGGATGACATCTATCTCCCATCATGAACACGTATATTTATGCAGATGCCTGGCTGAGTACGTATGTGTAGGTTGAGTCTAAGCATGTAAGTGAAGTCTGTGACAAGTATACACATGAAAGGATCTATAAAGAGCTAAGCTTATGAGTGTATACGTGTTTTTGTGTGTATATGTGTGCATGGACGCACATTCATGTAGCATTAGATAAATACATGGCTGTATGTACACTAGGTAGGAACCTGTTTGTGTTTTAGGTTGGCCGCGACAGTCCAACTTGTTTATGCCATAACTTTCACTTTGATCTGCATTTTGGGTGATTATTGTTTTTCGTAAAAGCTTACTAATGACATTGATTTCATAAATTTTGAAAGTACGTAAAATGACATAACTAAAATGGTGAACAGGTGTCATTTTTAGCACATATCCTAATAACCAACTTATATCCTTTTTGTAGCTAATTGGATTTTGATTATGTTAGTACAAAAATTATTCAACAAATAATATTAATCTCTGAACGTATGGATTTTATGCACCTTAGATTGCGGGTGAAAATATTGAATAAATCTTAACTAGATGTCAAAAATTGCCAATTTGGTTTGGCTTTAGGGCTTAATTAGTCTTTCCTAGGCATCTTTGGGTTTGGATTTGTAGGAAAATGGTTTTTTAGACATTTTATGTCTCGTTATTTTAATATTCAGGGTCCTTAAGTCTTATTAGATTAGTTTATCATCATTGGGCATTTTATAAAAAGAAGACACTTTTTAGGGGTCTACAGTTGTCCCCTGCTTAGCTCGAGTAAGAGCAAGGCAAAGGGCACAATCAAGAACTTTATCTATGCATACCTATTTGAAAGTGATGATGCTTAGACGTGGTCTCTGGAAGACCTAAAGCCTGGTGCCCATTCACTTTAATCGTGATAGATCCTAATAATGCCTGAACTTGGCCATTAAGTGTCCTAAAGCACAGTGCCTGCTAACTTTCACTGTGATAAAGGCTAACGTTGACTTTTCCCTGGTAACCTTCCATCGGTCTAACTTTTCTAAAATTGACATTTCACGAATCTAGCAGGTCTTTTATTGGTATAGCGGTTCTAAGTTTGACCTTTCACCGGTCTAGTAGTTGTGAGTTTGACCTTTCGCTGATCTAGCAGACCTTTCGGCTATTTAGTAGTTCTGAGACTTGACCTTTACCAGTGCAGCTTACTTTCACCGGTCTAGCAATTCTAACTTTGACCTTTCACCAATTAATAGACTTTTCACTAGTGTAGCAGTTATGAGATTTAACCATTCACTGGTTTAGCAACTTTGAGATTTGTAATGCGAGAGCCTGAAGACATATAGCCAAATCCCTGTGAACTTGATGGCATAAGAGCATGAAGAGTTGTAACCAAATCCCTATGGACTTGGTACCATGAAAGCTTGAAGATCTATAGCCAGACCTTTAATAACTTAGTGGTGTGAGATCTTAAAGGCCTGTAGCCATATCGCTATGAACTTGATGTGTAAGAGCTTGTAGACCTATAGTTAGATCCATGTGAATTTGGTATCATAAAAGCCTGATGACCTATAGCTAGATCTCTGTGAAACTTAATGGCATGGGAACCTTAGAATCTGTAGCTAGATCCATATAAACTTGGTAGTATGTGAGCCCATTGTTGATTTGTCATTGATCTACTGTTAAAATGCCAAATCTTTAAGTTTAACCTTTTGTCTATCAACGATTAATGTCATCTCCTTCTAATGGGATCTCTTAATTGTTGAAATGTTTAAGGTGTCCTTGTATGCTATGATATAGAAGATGAGGTGTCTTTTATGGTTAGATCTTTTCAAACTTAGTTACTTGACAACCTAAAGTTTGGTTGATGTCCATTCTATGAGGACGTTAGTGAATTAGCAATTTAATATGAGGATGATGACACTTGTGCAAAGCCCACTTTGGGGATGGAGCCCTCACTTTGACCAAACCTCATTAAGATAGGGTTAAAGTATATATGTATTCTATGATCAGTGTTGATGTAATCTTAAAAACCTTCATGTAGATTCATAGATGACCAGGGTTGTATGCCCTTCCTATATGATCACTGTAAAGCCTAATTGCACACTTCTCCGATGTAAGGTTCCCTGAGTTATTAAAGGGGAAGGGGAAAGTAAAAGGGCTATGCAAGTATGTTGACTACGCATACATGTAGTAACCTAACCTTATATGTATGGAGGTGGAGGTTTCATGCTAAGTTTGTGGTCCATTATATAAGGCTCGATTAAGGTACACGTGATCGATGGGCTAGGCACAGTGCCACTATGTATCTTAGGCTGCAAAATATTATATGATGTGGGTAAAGGTTGAATGACTGTTAGGTTACGCCAAATCATGAGGTGTAAGTTATTAGGATAGGAAATCCTCATTGTTAATAAAGGAGTGACTTTTAACTTTTCATTAAAGTGCTTCTATTTTGAAGAAATTTGCACATTTTCTGCTTGTGGCAACACGAAGCCCTAGATGTGTAAGGACAGGGATAACCAAGCATGCTTTTGTGGTGTTAATTGGAGCAGCCCCTAGTATAGAAGAATAAATGTGATCGTCCTTATGTTGGGAAATGGTTACTATAAAGGAAACCCTAGTTATGTAGAGAAATGTATGAGAGTCCATTTTCTTAGTGAGCCTCCAACTTGGAGAAACTAAGATGAGAAATGAGTTTTCATCTATTGATCCTACAGCTATAGTTGAGCTGAAGAATTGTAAATAATGAAATAAAGGTGATGTTAGAGGATATGATGACTATAAAGAGGTGGTAAAGTGGATGAATTGTTTGCCCAAGTTTGATTTGATAGGAGTATGCAATGGAACACTTCTTGTCCTAAAAACCCAAGGTCTTATTTCTAGTCTTCTTTTATTTGGCTTACCTTTTTAGGTTTCCAGACAAGCTACTTTTTTCACTCTCTCGTTATTTCTCTTTTGAGGCCAAAGGAGTCAATTGAGTTGTTCCTTCATGCCATAGAGTCTTTATGGTCGGGCGTCAAAGAGATTACCCACGTATCTAATATAAAATTAGACCAGTTGTAGTTCGAGAGTTAGAACATGCAACTTAAAGAAAGGATACTTTTTAAGGCGGACTTCAAGGTTACGGTGCCAAGGAAGGAAATTGATGTGAAGGCTTAAATAGCCTATATGAAATCCTTAAGTGTGCACCGGTGATGAAGTAATGTGAATCAATAATTTCTTTCTTTCTTTATTCTTCTTGTTTGCAAGATTTTTTTCATTCTGCTCTTTTTCTTTTGTTCTTTTATCGTTTTCCTCTGTTTTCTTTGGATAGGGCCTTTTAGTTCAAACTCTCTTTTTTGATTACTAATTTTGATATTGATGTCACCTATGACGCACTTTTGATCCCTAGTTAAGTCAAATATGGTTATCAAAGAAATATGCTTATTTGAAGGCTCAAAGTGGTTTGAGTTAGCAACTTGTCAAGTTTGACTAAGGTATTAATGTAGGTTACCAAAGGAAGCCTTTTATCCTAGGCATGTCCTTGAAAGTTATATGCCTTATCGGAAAGAAATTTACGATCTTTCTCTTTTTTTAGATAATTGATTGAAATCCTTAGTCTCTTTTTTATTTTATTTCTCTCCCTTTCCTTTTGCTTAGCTCACTATGTGAGGTTTTCAAGCTGGCTCCTTTTTTTGTTTTTTTTTTTTTTTTTTTTCTTTAACCCTAGATTCATCATCAAACAATAGTATTCTAGCAAAGAAAGAAGAAAAAAATAGAATAGGTTTAGGAATTAAAAAGGTGTTGAAGTTTTAAGACTTAGACTCAAAAAATAGGAAAGTTAGTGGATAACTAAGGAGACTCTCTGACTCAGGTTATAAATGTAAGTTCAAGGGGTTGTTGGTGCTATTTTGATCGTCTAGTGTGGAGGCATATAGTATGCTTAGTAGTAAGAGCCTAAACTTAAGGGGATTACTAATCTATTCAGTCTGCTATCTTAGTATCTTAGATGAATGCTTAGTTATGAGAGCCCAAACTTAAAGGGATTTGTAATATGTTTAGTCTACTATCTTAATATCTTAGATGAATGCGAGAAATTTTTCTAAATTATTATGCAAGCTTCATTATAAGATCTTAGGCCTAATGTTAAAGATAAGCCTAAGGTGGACCCTTTTAGTGTGACCTGAAGTGTCCCTTTCTTTTTGGGATTGTGGGGGCGAATTCCTAAGTGACATAAAAGAGTTTTTAACCCTAGGCTACTTAACTCCTTCTCTAAGATTCATAGCTAGAGTTTCGTGCTTATCAAATTTTGTAATCATTTCCTTAAGATTTCGCATTATTTACTTTCTTTGGCTCTGTCATTAAGAGTAATCTTTATTGGCCTGCATTCAATAACTATCTCTTATCTTCCTTCCTAAGTAATAAGGTGACAATGTGGAAGGTTGAATATGATGGTGGTGGTTAGTGAAAAGGAAAGGTTAATGATATTGCTATAGGTTGAGGTAAGATGATTAGCGAGTTAAGGTAGGTGTGAAGAAAAAGATGGCTAGGTTGGATTGAAGTTTTAGGCAGCATGAAAATGAGCAAGTCAAGATGCTGGATTTAGGCTGCTAGCTCTAGATGAAATCATGCCTTACCATAGATATTGCTCTAAGTTGGGCTTAAATAGCAAACCTACAAGCCTCAGTCGTGTCTGAGTCTAGCTCATATGACCCATGGGCCTAGACTAAGCCTAAGTATGACCTTGTTTTAGTTTTTCTAGAATGGGCTAGGTTAGGCATATGGATGGACATATGCAGACTCATATATAGATCCTAAAGCTAGGGAATGGATAAATGATGCAAGGCCATGTACTTATGCAAGGATTAAGTATCTCGGTCCTAGCATTATGAATAAGATGCATGATTGGATACAACCTAGAATAGACTTGGAGTCTAAAGGTCCAATGGGCTACATTATGGACTTTTGGCCAATATGGACTCATGGGCTATGTATGATGCCATCAAATGATGCATGACTCACAGGTAGCTCACAATTGATGCGTTAAGATCTAACAATGATGTTTAGACTTTTCTAACATGCAATGGGACTTGCAAGCTCATGCCTTAAAGCTAACTAGTTCTAGCCTAATGATATCAACCCTCATTATGATGCATGTAAGGCCTAAAAACTAGACAATTTCTTACTGGTCCTCTCTTAATGCAAGGCCCAAATATTTGGACCTAATCTAAGAGCGTGGGTGGGCTTTATAGATCTAAGACTCCATCACACGCTCAATTGGGCTAGACTAACGTTTCTAACCTGGGTCCGCGAGCACAATGGTGACTTTATGAACGGTTAAGCATTAGTACATTAGTCTTCCAGTAAAGGTTAGTTTTAGATAGTCCACTAGAGTTCTGAACATTCATAAAATCACTCATGCGCAAGAATTCCAACCTAATCCAAAGTCCTAAGTTATATGTGGTTTAGGTAAGGTTTAGGACAATCCTTTCATAACCAAACACTTTGTCATTCATGGGGTGTATGGTATGATTAAAATGTTCAGTTACTTTCCTATATATCATGTGGATTAAGGAAAGTATGCCCTGAGTGGGTGAAATAATTTCCTACTAATGGACCTATCGAGTGACCCTATTTTCCATAGTAGGTAACAGAAGGGTTTAACCTAGGGGCGCAATAAATCCATAAATATTAGCACCTATAACATAATGTGCCTAATTGTCATGTGATTAAAACATTTTTGCATTTTGATTTTCAAGTGTACAGTGAAGTTGCCACTATAAGGACCATGGCCCAGAATCTGGATGAGGACCCCTTGAATGGCTAGACCTGTTGCTAGGTGTTCTTTTGTATAATTTTGGCATCTAATTTGGATTAAAAAAGGAAAACAAGTAGGATGTCAAGTCGGTGTCGGAACATGGCAGGTTTGTAGGCTAGAAGTGACCCAGGAGCAGAGCACGGCCAAGAACACAGATGGGTTCCCAGTGCACGAGTCCAACTCTGTTCTATCTTGGAACAAAAACCGATTTTTTCCCTTAATTTTAAGGAAATTAATAGGAATAGACTCGCCAGCCTGTTTTGGTAAAAAGCCAACCAGAAGTTTTATACTTCTTTAACTAACCCTTAAATCGATGGAGCAACTGAAAGGAACTGGGTCTAGTAAAAGAAGGTTTTCAAAAAGGTTCCCGGGTATGGGGCCATCTGGCTTCATTAGCCTAAACCAAGAGATCCAGATTCAGAAGTAAAGGTATAAGGGCGCTTATCATCACTAATGCTTCTGCTATTAAAATTGGGCAATGAAATATCACATTGCAAGAAAATAGGCATACCACATATTAAGTACAATAATTGCAAATTATGACGTTAATTAGAAAAAGGGAAAAGGCGAACTTAAATACTTACAGCGTGCGAGGACTAAATTACGAAGGCTACATCTTTGAAATTAAATAAAGCTAGACAAAAGAGAAAAGGAAAAAGAAAAAGACATGTAGGTTTGAAAGATTAGCGCCCTTTGGTTACATGCTTGAGTGACTTAGGCCCTATTCTCTTCGATTTATTTTTGTGATAAATAAGTTCAGATAAGTTAAATTCATAATAGGTTCAGAACAAATTAAGTAAGTAAGTTCAGAATAAGTTCAAAATAAGTCTAACAAATTAGTTCAGAATAAGTTTAGCAAATGAGCTTAAAAATTTGTTCTTAATAAGT